>MUZC01004731.1:722289-753264 GCA_002072015.1 Radix auricularia | reverse complement strand
GGTGACGAATAGTGACGAGGGGGAGGGGAGACAAAAATCGGTCAACATTGCGTGGCATCTTAATGGACTGCCCCAAAGCTCTTTTTTCGTCACGATCAATGGAAGGTTGCATCATGGAGTATACAACAATGATCAAAGGAGGTTGTGAGAAAACATTTTCATAGTATTTTATAAGAGCTAACTTAAGTGGCAAAACAGTAGAATTTTTTTTTCCAAATGACAAGCCAGAAGTAGGTCAAATTAAGGGTAAATGGAGGTGTCATGGCTCGTACTGATTTTATCACCTGTTTTTGTAGACGTACAGATTCAATTTTATTGGACAGCAGGCAGCCGGTTAAAACTGGGGTCAAAGTTCCCCGACAACCAAACACGCAACCAAAGAGGACTTTAAAATGTTTATGTTACTCTGAATATTATGTTTTGGTTTTTCTTACAACCCCTTTACCGAATATTACCCGGACCACCACAGGGGGAAACCCCTGAAAATGGCTGCAGGCGACGCTTCATTTTAGACGAGGCTATTTTTAGATTTTGAGATTAAGTCCCACCATTTGTGTCAATGTCGCTATTTCTTAAAGAAAACGTTATTTCCATGCTCTCTATGACATAGTTGCAGGGCTACAAAAGGACATCAGAAAAAGAGTAGCATACAAGCATTACTATTACAAAGATATACTTACATGATTTTCTAATATATTACAATTAGATCTAACGATATTGTTGAAAAAAGATGCTTCCCGGGTACGCGTACAAATTTCAAACGGGTACATACTAGGTTACCCGTTTAAAACGCGGCATAATTTTCGCAGTCATGACGGCTACACAACGAAGTCTATCCCTGATCCTTATCTCACACTGTACCCAACAGCATACTGTCAAAACGATAATTTTGCGCACTACAAAATTTTATTTGTGCTGTAGATGTCTAAATGCATTCATCATATTCCTACTCATAAACTGAAACTACACGAAATGGAACATTCAAACTAATGTCAACAATAACGTAAGGTTCACTCAGATCATAGTGGCCAAGGACCTAGAAAGTTTATCTTCACTAGGCAGTAGTAACGTTTTATTTTATGAACTGTAATTGCTGACAACTTGGTAAGTCTTGTTAAATTCAGTTTTTTTCTACTAGGCCTACACAAGAAACAAATTCAAGTGAATGGAAAAGGAGCGGGTTTGTTAAATTGTTTCAGCGATGTGCGTCGAGAGTTGTGGACGGTGGTGAATGGTTTACCGATGATAAGTTTGTAAATGAATGGTTAATGAAAACTGTTGAAAACATCTGCCCCTCCCCTCTCCTACACACAAAAAGCAGGAGTTTTCCAATGTTGGCCTGTCTACATCGTTTGATGAAAGCAATGATGAATCTAAGTCTTCCCAGCTTCTCTTTTTTTATAAAAGTTAATGATGACATGTGTGTAAGTCAAGTATTACTTTACCTTCAGACTCGAAAAGACAAAACAAAGGGAAAAAATTTAATTCGTTCATTTTTTTCTGTTGTCACTGACAAACTATCGTTGAAAAATTATCAGGAATCATTACTGGTGATGCTTCTGCCATGATTGGTGAGCATAGGGGACTAGCAACACTTGTCTGTAAGAAAGTCATCGGAGAAGGTGGCAAGGCTTTTGAAACTTCACTGTATCATTCGCCAACAAGTTCTTTGTGCAAAACATCTTAGAAATGATCATGTCATTAAGCCAGTGATAAAAGCTATAAACTCTATTTGCTCTAAAGCCATGTTTCACCACCAGTTTCAGCAGTTTGTTTTCGACATCCAAGGAGAATACCGAGACGTTGTGTATCGCAATAATTTAAGATGGCTCAGTCGGGGGAGAGAACCTCAGCGCTTCTACGCACTTAAAAAAAAAAGTGAGCGTTTTATGTAAGATAAGGGACAACGAATTCCAGAACTATGTTATACTGTTTGGCTGTCAGATTTTGCATTTATAGTTGATATGACAAGACATCTAAACATGTGTGCTATAATATTCACATAACAAGGAGTTTGTGAAAAGGCAGCTACTTTTTCAAAGGCAATTGTCTCAAATGCAGCCTAATTTTACATATTTCCACTCACTACAGGAAATCATTACATGTTTTCCAGAAATAATTTTCAATGAGCAAAAGCAGACGTTTATTGCAGCTATCACGTGTCTGGCTGATGAATTTTAAAGACGCTTCCAGGAATTTGCAACCCTTGAAAAAAAATAAAAAAAATTTTACCCTGATGATGCTCCCGGCAATCTGAAGCTAGAACTCATTGAGTTGCAAAGTGATGCTCAATTTTGCCGCAGACAATATCTTTCCCTCATTGTTTCTTACCCTCGGCTGGATAAAGAGAGACTCCAAGAGACTCGAAAATTTGCTAGGAAAATGCTCAGCTTGTCTGGCTCGACAAACTTTGTGTGAACAGACATTTTCAGTGATGAATTTCAACAATAACCATTTAAGGACGTGAAAAAGTGAATCTCAGCTCATGATATCATAAGTATTAAAACCACCGCCTCTTAGCCTGACCTCAACTGTTTACTGCATTCAAGATCGCAGTTTCAGCCTTCACGTTAAAAAATTGCAATAAAATCTTTTCAACTTATGTCCTTTTTTTGTTTACGATTTCAGTCCAAATCTCTACTTCATGGAATATGGCCCGCTAAGCAAAATTTTTTGAAGCCCCTGATTTAAAGAAAAACAAATAATAAAAATTCGAATGAGTAATTATACAAAATTTCCAAGAAAATAATTTACGATTTTTTTCAAGGAAAATCATTCTAGATTACATTAAAAGTCTATTACAATAACTCGTTCTGAAAGTAAACACAATATGAAGTCAAATTCCGTCATGCTACATCACATCGAGTATGTGTCAAAATAATGCGAACAATGCAACAATGTAAAATTGGCATTCACAAAGCGGGCTAATCCCATTCACTATCATTCTAGTTGAAATTAAAAGTAATTTAAAATAAATAATTTTAAAACTAAACAAAACAATTGTTTTCAAAAATTGCTTCTCAAATTACGGGAGTAGAACAAAAGCAGATGTTTGTCAGTTTCCTTTGCCAAAATTATTCTAATTATTATTAGCTATTGTTTGACGTTTCATCCCGCAAAATGGTACTGTTGGCGAGAAATTGACAAAAAGATTTAAAAAATTATTCCCCCCAGAAAATACAGTAAAACTTTTCGTAATTATATAGATTTTGTCCAAATAGGTCGGCTTTAGAAAAAATATATACGGTATTTCTTTTACAGCGTTTTCCTGTTAAATAAATTTCATAGCGAATATTTCAAGCAAAAAACTTTATTTGATAAATTTTCTCGAACCGCAATAAGAACACATAAGAGCCGCAGTTTGGTCACCGTTGATATAGACATTGCAGTCACATTTTCATGTGAACCCGGGCACAATTCTAATACCCGCGTATATGCACGGCCTACTCACAATATGCTTCATCTGTTGCCAAATAGTCCCGATCACCACCATTGTTTTTACGAGGTCTCAAGACCCTGGTTGCTTTTTTTTTTTTTTTAAGACTAAAATTCTTCCATTGTAGACAAACCAGACATATCCAAGGCGCATTCTACTGCGTACAAGGGAAGATTAGCTGGAAAAAAATAAAATCTTGCTGAGAGGATGTGAGTCATGACAGTGACTGTGCTAAAGCCTGCTATCTGCATCTGTATGTTAGTAGAATTGCAGAATTTTGATTTTTGCAAGGAACTTAAACGACACAAACAAGCAGGTGGCTGGTATGTGGGAGGTGATACAGGAAAGGGGCGGGTTGCAGCGGGCAGTTACACATGGATGATATTTTTGAACAACTGTAGCCTTGTTTCCTTCGATGGTGGGAGGATAACGTCCCGCTCCAGTTGGCAAAAACCTTAACAGTGTCACTGGGTTACAGCACAGTTTCAAAATGCATTGCTAATGCCAAGCACTGTTTGTTGCTCAGTTTTGAAAAACACGAAATCTTTTTAAAGCATTATACTCAATCTCCACGCATCGTGTTCCTTACAAGCTTAGTTGTCGTAGATAGTTGGTTTAATAGAATTTCTCACCAATCAAAGTGTGGGTTTTCTTTGAATTATTTATTGCGCTTTGTTTATCAATACACTTTTAAAGAAACAAATGTAATACAAAATTAAATTTTAAAAAGTTTCTCATTTATTTTTAAATGTTTCTCGGATTTAGCATCGTCAATACAAAGGGTCATTCGGACATTTGTCGTTTGAAATGGGAATATCGTTTGGAACGAGTTTAGTCTTTGAGTCTCTTCTTTTTTATTTGTTTGATTTACCATAGATTTACCATATGTGTTACGATCAATGTGATAGATCCAAATTTTTTTAAACTTTCCATCCTCATCATTTTAAGGCCCGCCAGGTGATTCTCAAAAAACCGACCAATCCTTATGGCTGACTCTCTAACTCAGCAGGTCTTCAAAAAACCTCCTCTTTTTGCTTCTTTCCGGAGAGATAAAAGCATCAGAGACATACTTGTAAGAAGTCACCTTCCCACAATGAAAGCACATATTGGAACAAAAGGTTGCAACCGTAACCGTTGCAATACTTGTCCATATGGGGTTGAAATTAACAAAATTTATTTCCCTCTTGAGCAATTCATTATAAAAGATGGATTCAACGTGATTTATGCAATTCTTTGCAAGATATGTAATAAAATGTATGTGGGTGAGACATGTCGTCGTCTTGGAGATCGGTTTATAGAACACTTGTACAATATAAATAAACAGGCTGAGTGTCCAGTGTTTAATAAATATTTAATGTTGATGGATTAGGTTGTAGATATCCTTTTGTCCTTTTAAACTATTGAAAATGTCAACATATTAACATAACTTTTTATACCACTGCATTTCATAGTGAGAGACGTATTATTTTGTTAAAGGGAAATAAAGCCCCTAATATTTACTGGCATGTTTGTTAAAATAGGCACAAGCCACTCCGCCATTTGTTTGCGGAAATCTCAGATTGCACAAGGAGACCAGAATTTCCAGCAGTCGTGTGCCTAAGAGTTATAAGTTATTGAAGTGTTTGAAGGTATGTACTAGTGAATTAGGTAAATATTCAAAGTTTTAAAAGTTTTTCTATTTTATTCATTAAAAAAATTCTTTATAAGCTAGCGCCCAGCTAGCGTCTTGAAATGACATAACTTCTTCAGATTTTTTTAAAATTCAAAATACGATGAATTATTGTACAACGCCTTGAAATTTTGGCTTCAAATATCATCTCTTTATTTTAAGACTTATCATTACACCCTTATCATTACTGTCTATTTTCTAATCTTTTTATGCTAATCGTATACACTCCTATAATTTTTGAGAGCCGTGAAATGTCACAGTCACAAGGTTGACAGATCAAGTTCCAACGAAGAAATTGTTGGTTGTTCTGAGCATTGCGTCTCTAATCAACGATGTTTCGCCCCAGTGGGACCGTTGGACTGTGTGCGGTTACCCATAATGTTAAAGCCAACTTCATCACTTATAAGTGGAGTAAGTCTGTGTCCAGCCAAATATTCCAAGAGAGTTACTGCCCGTTAAGGTGTTTAAACGGAACACTTGTGTCCATCCATAACCTCGACTCCAAGTGTCCAGAGCTGAAATGTTTCCAGTGTAGCTGTAAGAGACTAGAGTGTGGACACTACGGCATCTGTTGTCCAGATATCTCAGCGCTGTACCGTCCCCTTCCCAAGGTAAAGGCTAAGTTTTCTCCAATAGAGATGTACACTTTCAATAAGAATCCAAAAATTAAAAAAGAAATGAAGCGTGATAGAACCTTTACCCATACGTCATCTCCCTTGGACCAGAAGTCGTCTCATTTAAAACAAAAGTCATCTCCCTTTGGCTAGAAATTATCTCATTGTGACCAGAAGTAACCTCCTTTTGACCAGAAGTCATCTCCCTTTGACCACAAGTCATCTCCCTTTTGCCTGAAATTATCTCTCTTTGGCCAGATGTCATCTCCTTTTGACCAGAAGTCATCTCCCTTTGACCAAAAGTCATCTCCCTTTGACCAGAAGTCATCTCCCTTTGGCCAGAAATTATCTCATTTTGACCAGAAGTTATCTCCCTTTGACAAGAAGTCATCTCCCTTTGACCAGAAGTCATCTCCCTTTGGCGAGAAATTATATCATTTTGACCAAGTCATTTCCCTTTCACCAGAAGTCATCTCCCTTTGACCAGAAGTCATCTCCCTTTGACCAAAAGTCATCTCCCTTTGACCAGAAGTCATCTCCCTTTGACCACAAGTCATCTCCCTTTGACCAGAAGTCATCTCCCTTTGACCAGAAGTCATCTCCCTTGGGCCAGAAATTATCTCATTTGACCAGAAGTCATCTCCCTTTGACCACAAGTCATCTCCCTTTGACCAGAAGTCATCTCCCTTTGACCACAAGTCATCTCCCTTTGACCAGAAGTCATCTCCCTTTGACTAGAAGTCATCTCCCTTTGACCAGAAGTCATCTCCCTTTGACCAGAAGTCATCTCCCTTTGACCAGAAGTCATCTCCCTTTGACCACAAGTCATCTCCCTTTGACCAGAAGTCATCTCCCTTTGACCAGAAGTCATCTCCCTTTGACCAGAAGTCATCTCCCTTTGACCAGAAGTCATCTCCCTTTGATCAGAAGTCATCACCCTTTGACCAGAAGTCATCTCCCTTTGACCAGAAGTCATCTCCCTTTGATCAGACGTCATCTCGCTTTGGTCAGAAGGCATCTCGCTTTGGTCGGGAGCCCCTTAAATTAGGTTGTTGGGAAACACCCAGTTCCACAACATTTCTCTACATCAAGTCGCGTCCATTTTACTTTACTGGACTTATGGACACCATGACGCTGTGTGAGGAGGACATACCACCAAGTGAAGTACCATCGATAAGTAAGCCTGGATTGTTGATAATCTCTCTAATGTTGTGTACATGAACGTGTACCGCGCCATGTGTAACGGGGCTGCTGAGGTTGGTTTATTGCAAAACTGTATACGCAATAAATAATTCTTGAAATAGACATAAATATGTGTAATAAGTTCATGGTTTATCTAATAAATTAATTTAAAACGTTAATTATCTTCCCTATCCCCCTCCAATTTTCCTCCCAAAAATATGTTGAAGATATTAAAAATTAGTCTTCATTTCCTTTTATCTCCTCCCTTACTCTAATTGTTTTGTTAATTACTTCAGCCACAGCAAATTCCTTTGAGATTTTATTGTGATGACTATATGTCCAAGTACAAGAAACCCAGAATCTAAATGTAACGTTAATAAAGACCTGCCATCAGACATGCTTAAAATTTCCTGCGATCCCGCGTTTTTCCAGTAAGTACACGTATAAATGTTCGACTAATCATTTACATGTCATTTTATGTTGTTGTTTGTTGAGCCTTCTCGTTTTTGAGGGCACCCACCTATCATCGCTGGCGTATGCGATCAATGGCCTAAGCTACCTGTGAGAGACCTCGAGGCGTCTCCTGGGCCAGCTTCTCCAGGGTCATCCATTAAAGGCCAATTCTCTTGATGTCTGCGTCCTATTCTCGGCGCTAAGTGTTTCTTGGACCGCCTCTTTTCCGCTTTCCCTAAGGGTTCCAGTTTAGGCATTGCCTTGTTGTATTTGAGGCAGGTTTTCTTAGTTCCATCGCTTTTAAAGAATCTCTTCCTCCTTTCTTAGTTTCATCAGAAGCCACAGTTCCCGGCTGCTGATTTTGTCCGGCCAGAGAATTCTGAGAATCCCTCTTGGACAATATTTGTTGATAATGACTGGATTCTGGTCAGGTTTACAGCCGCTGTTCTCCATCTCTCGGTTCCATATAGCAGCAAAGACTTCACCATAGAGTAAAATCCTTACTTTTAACTTGCTGCTTAAATTGTTGGACACCCAAACATTCTTGAGTTGTTGGAAAGCTGCTCTATCTTTTCATATCTTTATTTTGACATCAGCATTTGTACCACCTTGTTTATCTGCCACGCTGCCAAGGTAAACAAAACTGTCCATCTCCTCAAGTGCTTATCCTTCAAGCATAATGGGTGATGTACTGGTGGCATTAATCTTGAGGACTTTAATCTTCCCTTTATGTATGTTGAGACTCATGCCAGCAGATATGGATGCGACAATGTTTGTTTTCTCTTGCATCTGTTGTTGGGTATGTGCAAGAAGGGCAAGATCATCAGCTAAATCAAGATCTTCAAGTTGATTCCACAAGGTCCATTGGATGCCATTTCTTTTTATGCTGCGTAGATGTTTTCATCACCCATGTCATTCTAGGCAGTGTTTCTGTTTCATCGATTCAAAACAATGCATCCTTAGGTTTATTATATTTGATGAATTTCTAAATGTTTAAAATGTATCTAAGAGACATAGAAAATGGTTTGGTTTTTGTCCTGCTAGGAACGAAGCTCTTCATTTTGAAATGGTTTGCACATAAATGTTCCTAAGTGTGGTAAAAACACACATCATCCAAGTGTTAATTCCCTGAATAATTAAACCCTATATATATATTTCTCTTTTATTATTCTCTGTAAGACTCTAACTGATAAACCTGGCCACAGTTTTCCTCCCTTACTAATAAGCGTTGTAGGTTAAGAGTTATAACCACCCTCCCCCTCTCCTCACAGATTGGGCGTCGTGTCGACCTGTGATGGCACGCTAAGATTTGAACATGGCGTCATCAAAGCATGCGCTGATTTGAATGAAAATCATCACAGAGTGTTTTCAAGATTCACCCAGCAGTACTGCAAAAGTATTTTCTGCGCTATCTGTAACGTGGTAAGTTCAGCGTTAAACAGTTTGTGGAATTTTTTGGATACTGTTGAACTCATATTGATGAATTCATATTATGTGTTGTTAGTAATACATCAATACTATCCCCCCTCCCTTAATTTTTCATCAATAAAGTCATCGTTTGCAAGCGTTAATCGTTTCTCCAAGAGCAAATGCGGAAGATTAAATAGACATAATAAATATGTCCAATAGTCATTTAAGCTAGCCATAAATAACACGATTGTCTCATTTTAGGATGCTTACCCAGTGTACAGCGCTGGTCACACTTACTCGTGCTATAGTCATAAACCACTGTCCTATGGAATATATGTTCCGATTTCAATGTTCATCAACTTGGGACAGGATTCAAGCATCCAGGCGACTGTGACGAAAATAAATATTTGGGACGAGATATTCTATTGCTCAACAACAGAGTGGCAATCGCCTGATGTAAGCGAATATATAAAGATAGTAACTCTTTCCATAAATACACAAAACATTTTCATTATTGTAAATACATGACAGTGAAAACAAATATAGTCATTAAAATATATCATCTGTTATCCTTGAACCCACTTGGCACACAGGTCCATTATGATAGCAGAATAGGAAAGGATCGTAAATATTTCCTCTTTTCACCCCTGATAAAACCGACTTTTACTTGAGTTATTAAAAATATTTATTTACTTCTTACACGTTGTGTTAAATTTAGTTTAAACTAAATGTATAAATTAACATAAACTAAACTATTAAAACTTAACCATTATCTTTGTATAAAGTCATTACATTCTATATGTTGCAGCATCAAAAGGTGTAAAATACTTATACAAGGGTGTCTGCCTGCCCCTCAAGTGCTCCCCGGGGAAACAGTTGGACAAAGAATGATGTAGGTAAGCATTAGAAGAAATCAGTGGTCTACAGTACAGTCTGAGACTTATGATACGGCCCAAATTTCATTGGAACAAATCGGAGCGGAACTTGACTGTGTCAGAAATAATAAATGTTCTACATAAGAAGGTTAAATAATTCAGTTATTCCTCTTAATGATATTAATCTTGTCATTTACGTTAAGATCGCTCAATGCCTAAGTCTCTTCTTTTGTTTTAAAACACACACACATAAAAACATTTTTACAAAGCGTTTGTTACAGGTCAATTATTTAGCTTCAAATTGTTTGTCATTTTTCCCCTTCAACTCAAGCTTTTTCTTTAGTTTCTTTTCATTTCTTTGAACTCTTTAACCAAATTCCTTCAAATTCTTTGATTGAATTTTTTCCTTAAACGAGTTTTTTTTAACTTCCTTTCCACTTCTTTGAACTCGTTATCAAATTTCTGTAATATTTGTTGAGTTTCTTCTCATGGCAATATCTATATTAAAATTCAATCCATACAGAAATAAGACGTGTTATACTTTCACTTAAAAAACATTTTTTTTTTCAGAAGTTTAATTAATGGTAATATTATGTTTCATTAACGTTTATTAAAATTCTAGCCTACAATGTAAAATGTTTTCTTGATACATCACAAGAACTAGCCGCTATGGATTGAACGTTCCACTGAGGATGAGAAGCACATTGCATTCATCTGTGTTTTTGGATCTGAGTTAGTCCACGTGCAAAAGGGTTCAACTGCCATTCGGGAACATCCAAGTGAAAAATTTCTTCAAATGTATTCATGAAGAGCCGTTAAGTGTTGACAGTAAGCCAACTAATCTTTATCTCTATTTTGAAATTTCAAAAAAACAATTTAAACTGTTCCTACGTGTAGTTCGCACGGAAAAAGTCTTTCAATAAACTCATATATAACGCTTTATTTTTAAATTGGTTGCGTTAAAGTTGGTTAAATAAATCATTCATAAGGGGTATGTCGTATTTTGAATTCATTGTGTTGCTAATCATTGTCTTTGATTTTTCCAGGAATCCGGACTCTGAATCAAAGAATGTACAAAACCGAATTAAATATGCACTTTTTGATAACCAACATATTGAGCAAAATAATCTCTCATTGAAGCAATTCCTTTTGATTTTATTAACCGCTCTAGTGACATAATCTAGTGTTCCACATTGAGACACATTGAGATCTGGACTCCATGATCTGGCTGATCCAGGTCGTGCCGATCCGATGTGCCAGTAATTCTAAATGACATCGACCCACATCTTGTTTAATAATTCAAGGCGCGGAAAATAACACTGTAGTGAACTGCAGGGCGGTGGAGGCAGGTTGATCTGTTTTTGAAAATGAGAGTCGCAAGCATCAAAAGTCCTACTCCAATCAGCCTTTCCATTTGTGTGTCCAAGTAAAAAAAAATATCATTTTACAATTTGAAGGAATAATTCTTATTTCCTTAAATTGCTACATAATATTACGATATTAGAGTGATACCTTACACTAAATTAGGGCTGTTATCGATTAAATTAAATTTAATCGTTAACTTTTGAAAAATTACCGATTAATTAATCGATAATTTTGTAAAGCTAAAATTAAATATGTATTAGTTCATTATATTGAAATTTCAAGGGAAGTAATAAAAACAGGCAATTGATATTGACATTATGTTATTTTTAAAACAGTTAGCACTGAAAACAAGTTAAATAACGTATTAAAGTTGAGGCACTTGAATGAAAATTTCAAATTAATTTTATAAATATAAAAGTAATACTGCTGTATAGAAATTGTTTGATGATTAGTAAAAACATAAAGATCATCTTTTTATCCCAAGTGTTTCGAAAGCTATGATTTTTTTCTAAGACCTCATAATCTCTTTTTTCACTATTTCGTTTTCCTTCATATTTTGTGCCCTTTATTGCATTTTTTAAAATGCCCATAACCTAAGTATTTAATTTAATTAAATTTAAAACACGTACTATTGTTAGGGGATATATTTAAAAATAAGTATTTCAATATAATGTCAATGAATTTAAATTTAATTATTTTTAAATAGTTAAAAACAATGTTGTTTTTTTATATCATTGTCCTTATAAAACAGGTTATTTTAAAGTATACTCTTTCTGAATTCCCTTAACGGAGAAGTTTGTACGTAAAAAAATAATAATAAAATAAAAAACTATTATTAATTATTTATTAAAAAATCGAATTTTAAAAAAAAAAAAACATTTTTCTATTTTTAATCACTATTTTATCGATTAAAATAATTTTAATCGATAAAATAATTTACCGATTAATCGAGAAATTAATCGGTAATTTCCGCAGCCCTACACTAAATATATACTTTATTGACCATAAAAGTGATATGAAACTTTTTTTTTTCAAATAGAAAATACAGCTTTTAAGGTGTGGGGGTGAAGGGTCAGGCAAAGCTTTGTGACGTCATGTTGGAGGGATGTCAAAGTATTTGCGACCACGCGTAAGTGAAAAATCGGCACAAATCGCGTGACATCATTTATGGATGGCCCTTTTATGGTTTGCTGAGTGACTACAAATAATAAACAATCACACATTTGTACAGTGGCGTAGCTAGGGTCATGTGCACCCGGGGGCATGACACAAATTCTGCGCCCCTTGACGGACCGAAATATTCTGGGGGCTCACTGAGCCCCCAAGAAAAATTTGAAATTTTACGGTTTATATGGTTCATTTTTTGAAGCAAATGATATTTTAATGAAATACAATACAGACTAATAATTCTCTATACGATTATAAACAATTTATTTGAAAAAAATACTCTACTAATTATACATGACTCGAATAGACATAATCTAAAATAAATTGATCATCCTTGATTTGAAGGTCGTCAATCTCACTGTTAAAATTGATATTCTCAAGTGTTCTCTTTCAATGCTCTTTCCAGACGATCTTGATCCATTGAAGCACGTAATTAAGACAAAATAAGGTTTACTTTGCTAAAGGGCCGCTCACAGCTTTTAGTTGAAACAGTAATTTTGTGAAGTATTTGAAGTGAAATGCGCAGATTCGGAAATACGTCATCTCCATATGAAACAATAAAATCGAGAAGATCCAAAGTAGTTTCCGTGAGAACTTCAGTCCGGGTACTGAGCATCATTTTTTTAGTCTTTGATTTATGTACACAATTCGTAGAAATTAGCAAAATCTAAGCAATTTTAATGAAGCGTATCGACTTTTGTTTCAGCAAAAAGAGATTTGACGTCTAGTAATAATCCAAATTTGTTGTTTAGGCTGTTTAAGACGTAAAATCCGTATTGATATCTCCTGTTGGAGTTTATCAATTTCGCTGTTCATAGCAGGTGCAATTTCTTCTTATGGAGAAAGTTCTGCTTCTCTTTTTAATTCTCGAAGGCATCCTCCGATGTCGTCTAATCTTCTGTCAAACTCGATCCTCCAAGTTGTGAATCTTCTTTTCCATTGTCTACCGCAACATGGCTCAAACTAACATGAATGATGAAAACTTCTTGCTCAAACGATTCAAGATCAGATTAAGCTTCCTTGAAACTCACAGTAGGATTCTGGAACAGTTTCTGGACACGATCAATTTTATCAAGTATGATGTTCCAGATATGTTTAAAATCTAGGAAGTTAAAGTTTTATATACCTACCAGCAAAGCTTCTGCATCACTTCTGGTGTCAGGCGTCATATTTGTATGTTCTGATAATTTTTCCAACAGCCCTGCCATGTCATCTAGTCCTTCATAAATTGCTATAACAGCATCTGATCGTGCAATCCAACGTGTTTCAGACTCCCTCTTCATTGTGATTGGCACAACTCTTTTGTAATTTTTTCCCAACGAGTTGTTGAAAGGGAGAAAACATAAATGTATACTTTTAACTGTTCCAAAAAACGTGATAACAACTAGATCATGTTTAGTTGAGTGTACTCTTGCTAAATTTTAAGATGTGGTTGAACAATGCTTTGTGATTTCTAGCACATTTTCGCTGTTGAAGGCCGGATACATTCCCGGTCATTACAGCAGCATTGTCATAACATCGTGACCGACAGTCGGATAGTGGTATGCTATTAGATTCCAGTTTCTCTACGATAACTATTTCAAGGCTTTTTGCGTCTTTGGAATGTATCTGTGCAAAATCTGAAAAGGATTCTTTGATAGTTACTTTTTAGTTTGTAAATCCACATCCACAAATCTGATGACTTGAGAAAGCTTTTCCGGTGTCCTAGATCGATTGGAGTCAAGTAAGATACCGTAGTACTTGTGTTTTCTGATTTCACTCAACAGCTGATTCCTTACAGTCGATGTAAGTAGGTGGATAAATTCATTTTGGATTTCTGGTGATAAATAAGATACTGAACCTAGATTTTCTCGGGCATTTTGTTGGTGTTTTTTTTCTAACAGTTGATCCTACTGAGCAACAAAATTTATAACAGATGGACAGGAAAGAAAGGCGGTGCCTGATCTTTTTTTTTATTGTAAGCACTGCAGACAAACCCCTTTTACAAAGTTGTAAGGGGTAAAAGAATTTTAAAAACTTTCTGAGACAGTTCGGAGTACTCCAAATTTCATTAACCCAACTTTCTGATGCAACATATTCAAATTGTTATCACTGGTCAGTTCAATTAATTGGTTTATTTACGATGTTGGTAATTTCATCTTCATTGTGTTCGAGATTAGGACTGGAAACCCACGATAAATATCAAAATAGAAGAAATAAAATTGGCCCCGTATTTATTGAATATGACAAGAAATCAAATTAATCAACAGTGGTTTATTTAATTATTTCTGCATTTTCTGGTTTTTTGTGATTTCGTACAATTTATCAAACACCTCAAAGTTACCTTGAAATAATATTCTTTTTCAAAGATCAAGCTTTTTCGTAAAAGCAGACATTCTGTCACTGAGAGTTATATAATGTATCTGCTTTCCTTGCCCAGTTGAATTAAGTTTATTGAGTTTTTCAAAAATTTCAGCCAAGTAAGCCAGAACAGCAACCCATTAGCCATGGTTCAAATGATCAACAAGCTTTGAGTTATTTCTACATGAAACTCTCTTACTTCATCACGTAATTAAAACAGTCAGATAACCAGTGAACTTCAGTATACATTAGTAACTGTTAATGTTCAAGATTCATATTCGAGCATAAGAAATCAAAGAGACGAGAATTTAATTGACGAGCTTGATGAAATTAAAAACCATTATGGCCAGATCAGAAATATATTTAAGTCTGCGTTAATTCTTTTACTTGCTAGTTTTTCTCGATGAATCCTACAGTGCGTAAATTTCATGCTTTGCTCACGGACCACCTGGCAAATCTTCGCGGACCACTAGTGGTCGTGGACCACAGGGTGAGAACCACTGCTTTAAGTCACCCCTTTTTCTTGTCTTGGTAATTTCGGTTGCTTTTAGTGTCGTCTCTGCTAGCTCTATTAAAAGAATCGTATTGGTCTCTTACTGCTCACTCCCCATCAACTCACAGTTTTTAAAATTAAAAAAAACCACATCACCAATCCTACATTAGGATGTGTCATTTATTTATGAGTAGAATGGCGCCCCTTAACGCTCAATGGGGGTGCCAAAATCATGTTTACAACTGTTTTGTAATAAAGATATTTTTGGAGCTCCAATATTCAATCTTGCAAACGTATTTTGGGATACATTAGTTTACATAAAAATGAAATAAAATAATGAGTTTTAATACTCATTTTGGCGCCGCCTAACGTGGCGCCCGGGGGTATTCGCCCCCCTTCCCCCCTCGCTACGCCACTGCATTTGTATTCATCTTAAGTTTTTTTTTGTAGTTACACCTTGATCCCTCATAAAGATAACTAAAGATAACTTAATTGGGAGTTTTCGGTTCGGGTCAGCTACCGACCCGAAGAATCACGTAAGTGTCGATAGGTTCCCTTATGTGAGGTAACAATGGTTGGTTATCTTATCTACTGTGACATACACGTTCCTGGAAATTACTTGGAGGCACTAAATTACAGTTTAGTGAAGCAATTATACAAAGTGTTTTATTTCTAAAAATCGCCTACTGAACTTACTCATTCACAGACGTCACTGGTGATGGAGTTGCGGTGCGGAAAAGTGCGGACCGCACCGAGTGACACCATAGCAAGTGACACCAGAGTGTAAAATTATTTATGTCCAATTATTTGGAATCGGCAGACTCGATAGAGTTCATTAGGATTATTGGATATTCTCCTAAGGGGGGACACTATGAGCTTTCTTACAAGGTGACACACCAACTGTATTGAAGCCTCTGTTCTTATTAGATATCAAAAATGTGTCTCACTTTGCTAAAAAACATTTGCATTATCTGTTTTTTACGTAGTACACGTGGTTTAGTAACAGAGAGAGCGTTCTGGAGTCAATAATTCATCCAGTCGGTAAGTTTTTTTCTGCAAATATATAATAGACGAGCAAAATACCCGTGCTACGCTACGGGGTAGGCACAGTAGGAATAACTTTATTTTGGTTTTGGGTCTCCAATTCTCCTTAGAAATGAATGTAAACGCATCTGGAAAGTAGGGTAGTGATAAATCAAACCCCTTCTTAATAAAAACAACGATATGTGTGTCGAGAAAAATAAAAATATTATTAATTTAAATATAACCCATCAATTTTGGTATTTCTGCTTTAATATAGCATCATTATTAGGGCCCTGGTCTGCTCCACCACATCCTTCCAGCTACAGCCCATGTAGGGCCCTGACCTGCTCAACCACATCCTTTCATTCAGATCGATTGATGACTTTCTTTCACCATGCTCAAACCCCTTTAATAACGCATGCTATATACTCTACCAGGATAACAAATGTTGTTAACAGTTACAAAAATCTAACGGGCAAGGCTCACTTTTTTTCACGTGAATCAAAACATGAAAACAATATCTTTCCACATGATTCCTTTGGTTCTTAGAACACACACATTTCATTTATAGTCTAAGCATAATATTAGTTCAAGGCGAATAGAATATGCTTAGCCAGATAATATTTGTGAATATTGTGGCTTGGGGAGAGAGGAAAATATGGTTTATTTGTTATCAAGGCACATGTTCCTTTAACGTGTATAAAAACATAAGAACAATGCTGCTTTTAAGACAATGGTGAGAAATTGATCTCCTTATAAATGTTATGTCAATCATTCTATATTCCCACACATTTTTTCTAATAGTAACAATTCACTTTATATCAATCTTTATTCCCGTTGTACACTATTCATCTAATAAACTCAAAACAGCTTGGCACAAAATGAGTTGTTGTCAGTGTGGTTTTTTTTTCGACATAACACGCACTTTCTTATGCTATATCCTACTTATAAGTCATAATACCCGTGATATTTCTTTACACTTGATATATTTACACCTTAAAGAACAGTTTTTACCTAAAGCGTATGTCATACAACCGCATTGTTCGAGAAACGTACCCAATTTTTTAAAATGGATGTTTCATCATTCGTTAGGACTTTGAGTAAAATACATGTTATAAGATTACTTTTTTCATGGGAAAAGCTCTACAAAACATTATTTCTATTTCTAGGCTTAGCATGGCCTTAGTCAAATTAATATGATTATTTTATGGGTCAGATATTAATTATGTGAATATTGATGCTAAATTAAGGTATGTATGAGTTAATTAGTTTTAAAGAGACACCTTAAATCGCAAGGTTTGAGCTGAAAATGTACCCTGCTGGTTTACTTTAGTTGTGCAAAAAGTATTTTGTATTTGGTGGTTGGACACCTCGAACACGGACGATTCGACCCCGGACTGTTCGCCCCTGGCAGTTCGACCACAGGACGTTTTGTCCCCAGGTCGTTTCGACTTGGGTCGGTTCGACCACGGAAGGTTCGACCCTGGTCGATTCGACCCCGGGGTGATTCGATCCCGGACAGTTCCACCAAGGGACTTTTTGACCCTAGGGCGTTTCGACCCTGGACGTTTCGACCCCTTTCTATCTACACCGTAGAAATTTATTATTATTTTTGTTTGTATATATACTTTTTAAAATACTGGTTGTCATGTTAGAGGCGCAACATTAACAGACATAGAAATAACCAAATCACACATACATTCACACATAGCCCCGCCCCCCACACACACAAACATGCACCAATAGACAACTCTACAGTTTTAACCATAGCACGTATCATAACATTGCATTATTCTAGCAATAAGTTTTTTTTTAAGTAAGCTTTTTCATTAATCTACCAATTAATCCACAACATCCATTCCTTTACAGTTGATGTATGACCTTTATTTAGGACAAATTAGATTTATTTTTATTGAGCTGTTTAATTCTTATGTGATTGGGATGTGTAGGGTTGGGGAGATTTTTTAATATTGTCTATTTTTAATATAAAAAAACGCGCGTTGAATCGCAAGGTTTGGGCTTAAATTTTTACACTGCTGGTTTTCTTAATCTTTTCAAAAAGGATACTATCAGTGGCTAAGAAATAGTGCCACTCAGGGATCTGCAATATTATAAAATCATGACCCAAGAAATGAAATGCACCCTTCAAATAGTTCACAAAGTTGCCCCTCTTTAAAAAAAATTACAATTCCGCTTTTTAACCCCACTCTTACAACAGTGTATAAACACTTATACACGTACCATAATATTATTTAAAATCCCTGCGCGTTTACTTTATATACGAATTTCCTTAATGTCAGTTTATAATGAAATCGATCCAAAACACTTACTTATATTAAGTAAGCACCTAAGAGAAATACATCTTCGTCCTAACAAATATTTGCAATCGTTTCTATGATAAAAAACTTGTTAAATGTTTCAAAAGCGGTTCTGTGTTAATTTTTCTATTAAGAAATTTCATTTTCTGTAATTTTGACTTGTTATAAGCCTGTATAAAATATGCCTCCATCCGATAATATACGTAGATAAATAAAATCTTATATTAAAATGTAAAATTGATATTTCGTCTGCAATGAAATAATTTCTTCACATTTATTTCTATAGTTATTTAACAGTGACTAAGAGAAATTAGTTCGAACTATCTTCGTGTGATTTTATTATTGCAAAATACAATTTAAAATTTTAGAAATGTTCCGTTTTCTTTAAAAATAAATATGCGCCATCAGCCTCAATCTTACCCATTAACGTGTGACAATTATAAATAATGAAATTTCAATAGCGATTATAAGTTCTTTTCACTGTTTATTTCCCATTGTGGCTATTCATGCGAGTAATCGTCCAACTAATGCGCAAGGGCTCATTTCTTCTAAAATGAAACATAAACTAAAACCATCTCTAAAAAATAATTGGAGATTGATCTTCTCAATAACAGTTTTTTAAGTCATATTCAATGACTTCCCGTTATCTTTTATTCAAAAACACACGAAGAACGCATCGGCAAAAACTTGTGTTCATAAAATTAACGGAATTTTTCATAATCCAGTGCATAATTTTAACTATACATAAACCATTACCTGGTAAACGTCTTTTCAATATTTAATTTCACTTTTAGCATTCTATGAAATCAATAGTTATTTCACAACAAATACAAACACACGGCCACACGCACACACAGACGCACTTACATACACACATTAACACACTCACACACATGCTTATTCACACACTCGGATTATAATCAACATATTAAGTAACATCAAATAAATTAATATAATAAAAGCTTCATGACGCCACTTCATTTTTTTACGGCGCGCAAAACCACACGTTCAGTTAATCTCAAAACCAAAATCATTATGATTTTACGTCTATATTTTCAATTTAAAAAAAAAAAAAGTAATCAAGAAGTGCGTGGTATAGGGGCTTCTGACGGACGGAAATGCGCCTTAGCGCATAATAAAATAGATTACCTTTCCTTTCACGCTGCAGATTTATGACATCAAAGAGTTAATTTTCCTTTTAAAAAACGAAAAGTTTTACGACGGACCGAGTATTCTTTTAAAAAGAAACCTCTATTAAATCGTTGAATAACGACTTATAGACTAAAGTGAGAACAGCAAGCAGCTTAAAAATCTCGTATTATGATGGTAGTTGTAACCTAAATATTTCACAAATGAAGAGCTCAAGGAAAGAAGAGGCTATGTGATATTTTTTAAATGTTTAAGTAATATGATACAAGATTAAAAATACAATGTTCTAATGAGGTTTTATGCGACAATTATGTCTCTGGCTCAATTAAAAATCCAAATCTAGTTTGCTAATTTATAAGAAATCTGTGTACTTTTGAAATTTTTATTTGAATGTCTCAAAACTACAAAAATGTGGCATCCGTTTTTTTTCATTGAGTAATTCATATATTATTGGAAACGATCTCCCTGTAACAAATAATCCCGTCCTTGCATTTCATGAATTGAAACATGTTATACACAGAAATGAAAACAATTTTAACACAAATTCATGATCATAATCGTTTGCTTTTTTTTTTAATGAACATTTATTTCAGCATTTGTTCAACTCGAGTAGAGTGACTGTGATCAGTTGGGCGTGTGGTGGCAATAAATATTTAACGATTTATTAGGTTGTCTCCTCTTCAATAAAACATTGCTCAAAATATCAAAATATTGACGTGACTTTTCATCATAATGAGGCTATGTTCTTTCAGGGGAAAATAGTTAGAGCGCCAAATGATTACTGTCATTTCCATGAAAATAGACGGAGGCTCAATGGTATGTATTCGCAAAGAACCAAGATCGGAATTTTCAACAGTCACGAGCAGGAGAATAACATGTGATTGAAGGTATATATTGGCAAACTGAGTGAATATTAAAAGTTTGAAATTTGTTTTAGTATTTTTCATTTAAAAAATGCTAAATATGCTGAAGTCTTGAAACTAAATAACTTCAACTTTTTTTAGTTCAACGGCTCGATGAAAATCTAATGTTTTTTTTAAAAATTATTTAACATGCAACCTGGCAATTTGTTTTGCTTCTCATATTATTTTTTTTTAATTTAAAGACTGAAAGTAGGTACAAATTTTGAATTGTTTTTATTACACGCTTTTATTTAAGTCACACTGTTTGTACATTGTACTCTTTTCTTCCATCCATCCGTCAAATCTTGTGAGGTAAAATTAAACCCATTCTGATGGTCTTAATGATCACAAAATAATTTTATCACAGATAGATCTTGGATGACAATGCATTGTATCGAAATAAATGCATTTTGAGTTTTTAGTTTATCTCTACCTATGGTATTTATATATATAATTCTCCTCTTTTCCAACCATGCTGGACACGAAGCAAGCTGTCTAACACCACCGACCAATCAGCTGCCAAGTAAAGGAAGTGCACAGAGTGGGGGTCATCGCGACCAATAAGGCATTCAATTGAGGTCAATTACTTTGTTCTTTCAGAACAACAGAATAACATGTATTTCGTAGTGTAGTGGTTATTACATTCGACTAACACGTGGAGGTCGTATGTTCAAGCCCCAACTAAGACATTACTTTTTTAATTTATATAAATGTTTGTGTTTGTGCCGTTTATTTCCCACTTTCTTTTCGAACATGACTTCGCAACATTACTGTTTATTCCAGTTGTTCTGATTTCTTCGTGATGTACTTTTTGTCTGTTTCCCACTCCCCCCCCCCCATCAATTTCTTTGCAATTTTTATTAGCAAGTCTGCGGCGTAAGTTACACCACGGGCGCATCTGGTTTAGTTTATTATAACTCGCATCCATGAACCATACCTCAATTCTCTCTAGAGGGATAGAAGTAATTCTGAAATCCATGAAGAATAGGCGATAATATTAAAGAGGTTTCATTATGTATTATAAGTTATCTATATATATATAACTCTCATCATGGTCCAACCATGCCGGACACCAAGCAAGCTGTCTGACCCCACCAACCAATCAGATTGCAAGAAAAGTTAGTGCACAGCGTGAGGGGTCATTCAACGATTCGTTGAACTGAAGTCAATTACTATGTTAAATAACTATGTAATGGTTATAACATTCGCCTAACACGCGCAGGTCGCAGATTCAATCTCTAGCTAAGACATAACTTTTTTAATTTTTAAAATATTTGTGTTCGTGCCCGTTCATTTTCCACGATCTTTTCGATCACCATAACAAGCACAAGACGAATGGAAATAAGCTTGACGAATGACCTTTGTCAGGTTATGCCAATTAGTTTATGGTTGGCAAGATAGGGTGATACGGGGTGGTAAGGGGCTAAGCACAATGCACATGTTTCCAGATCAACAATGCGTCGCAGTTGATCCCACATCCGAGGTTCATTCGCGTTGCTCTGTTTTTATCGTGATGTAGTTTGTGTCTGTTCACCCCCTCAACTTTCTTTGCCCTATCTATGAGCAAATCTGCGGCGTATGCTACGCTGCGGGCATCTCTTTTATTATAAGAACGAAATCGTCAAGCCTTCGTGGTCGAATGGATAGTGTGAACGATCGCCGACCTGGAAGTTCGGAATTCAATTTTCAGTTCGAGGAAACTGTTGTTGTTGTATTTAAACATAAATTTGTCAAAAATAATTTATTATTTTATTACTATCGCATTAAAGTTATTGACAATAAAGTTTGACTAATTATATTGAATGAATAAGGTCGAAAAATCTATTTAAAAAATGTTGAGACTAAATGACAGAAAATAATATATTTTTTTTTCATATATATATACTTTTTTTTTAAAGAAAATGTTTTTATTTACTATAGAAAGAGCACTGAAAAAAAGAAAATAAAAATTTTCTATGATTTCTATGTGGGACGTGGTGGTCGAGAGGTAGCGCTCTCGGGTTCGAATCCACACGAAGGTGAGGATTTGTTCTCGCGGCCTGAGGAGTCCCCGAGTCACCCAGCTACAATGGGTACCTAACTAGACAATATTTAGGCGGCTGGGGTAATGCGTGGAACCCCTATAGCCGTGGCCTGTGACCGCTGCATCACTTGCCAACAGATCATCTCTCATGGTCTGTGGACGCAATTATCTTCTGCATAGAAGGAGCGTCTGTATATCTAAGATAAGATAAGATGATTAGCCTACATGTGAAATCCGTGAACCTGTCCAATTTACATAAAAGTATGGAGCGCTCATGACAACTCTCTATCACGTAAAAGACTGCGAAACATAAATACAAATTTGTATGAATATTGACAAACATTAAAATTTTCACAACTTGTATGACATACATGCTACTAATGTAGCTTGTATAACTTCAAAATATTTACCTATATGCAAAAGAATAGTTGCAAAGAGAAATGAGTTGTGATGGACGACCCACCCTTTTATGTACATTAAATAGGTTCACGGATTTCACATGTAATCAGAGAAAATTTGTTTGTCAATTTTTCGGTTCACTTTCTATATGCAAAAAAACGTGTTGTTTTTTTATTTATTTATTTTAAAGATTTTTTTTTAAAAAAAATATTTTCTAGTATTTATTATTTTACTCGTATATATGACTCTTATTTTCAAGAGCATTAGATTGTTGCTGCCACACGTTTGAAGAATCAAGTTTCTTAGAATGAGACTGTTTGTGTTTCTGAGCCTTGCGTCTCTTATCAAGGATGTTTACCTTCATTTTGACCGTTGGACTGTATGCCATTATAAAGATGTTAAAGTGACATTGACCACTTACAACTGGAATAAGTCAATATCCAGCCGAGAATTCCAAGAGAGTTACTGCCCGTTAAGGTGTTTCAACGGAACACACGTGTCCATCCATAACCTTGACTCCAAGTGTCCAGAACTGAACTGTTTCCAATGTAGCTGTAAACGACCAGAATGTGGACACTACGGCATTTGTTGTCCAGATATCTCAGCACCGTACCATCCCCTACCTGGTGTAAAGGCTATGATTTCTCAAGTAGATACGGACAGGTCATACGATAACAAACAAGATAAGAAAGAAATGAAACGTGATATAAACTTTAGACAGATCTCATCTCCCTTTAGACAGAAGTTATCTCCCTTTAAACAAAAGTCATCTCTCTTGGACCAGAAGGAATCTCCTTTTGACAAGAAGTTGTCTCTCTTTGGTCAGATGCCCTCTAAATTAGGTTGTTGGGAAATAGACGACAACACAACATTTCTCTACATTAAGTCGTGTCCATCTGACTTTACCGGACATCTGGACACCATCACGATGTGTGAGGAGGACATACCACCAAGTGAAGTGACCATCGATAACTACGCCTGGGCTGTTGATAATGTCTCTAATGTTGTGTACAGGAACGTGTACTGCGCCATGTGTAACGGGGCTGCTGAGGTTGGTTTGTTGAAAAAACTTTATAGGCCTCAAATTTTAAACGCTAACATGTACTCTTGAAATACATATGAACAGTATGTACACTAAAGTCATGATTTTACTTATGAATCAATTTAAATCATCAATCATCTTTAATTTTTTTCACTCTAATAAATACCCTGTCATTGCCAAATGTTAAGGAACAGAAGAATTCGTTTAATTTCTTATAATATCCACCCCCACCCCGAACCGCCAACGCTGCTGAATGCTGTTATTTTGTTAATTACTAAATCCAGCAACAGCAGATTCCTGTGAGACTTTCTTGTGACGACTACATGTCCATGTACAAAATGACCGATCTCAACAAAATTTTGCTATGGGCACTAAACGCAGAATCGAAATGTCAAGTGAATAACGACATACCATCAGAGGTTCTCACAATCGAATGTGATCCTAAGCTCTTTGAGTAAGTAGACTTCTAAATGTTTGGCTTATCAGCTACTGCTAATCTTATTATTGTTTCTATTCTATCTGCTCAACACAATCAATCCAAATATTCATTATATATTAAGTGAAATTAAAGGTAAATTTATTTAACTCAGGGGCGTAGAAAATAGGAATAGGTGAGGATTATTTTGTTAGGAGCGTATTTTTTCATTTGGTAATGTTATGTGCAGAGATGTGCCCGCCGATGTTTCCTCTAAGGTTCGTTGCTCCTTGTGCATAGCGAAAAAACTCGTGTGCAAAGTTGCGCAGCGTTCCTTTTTTCTTTTCTGTTACAATGTTTTCCAATATTAGCTGCGCAGTAATTCATAACTGCTGCGCGGCGTCGGTAAGTAATCTATGCGCCGCGAAGCTGAAGGGGAATATTGGTGCCCTCATGTGGCAAAAACAGACATCATCCAAGTGTTGTACTTACCCCTGTGTACACTATCTAAGCCATACGTTCCCCTTTGTACACTATGTAAGCCATACGTTCCCCTTTGTACACTATCTAAGCCATACGTTCCCCTTTGTACACTATCGAAGCCATACGTTCCCCTTTGTACACTATCTAAGCCATACGTTCCCCTTTGAACACTATCTAAGCCATACGTTCCCCTTTGTACACTATCTAAGCAATACTTTCCCCAGTGTGCACCATCTGAGTCATACTTTCCCCGGTGTGCACCATCTGAGTCATACTTTCCCCGGTGTGCACCATCTAAGCCATACTTTCCCCAGTGCGCACCATCTAAGCCATACTTTCCCCGGTGTGCACCATCTAAGCCATACTTTCCCCGGTGTGCACCATCTAAGCATTACTTTCCCCGGTGTGCACCATCTGAGTCATACTTTCCCCGGTGTGACCATCTAAGCCATACTTTCCCCAGTGCGCACCATCTAAGCCATACTTTCCCTTGTGTGCACCATCTAAGCCATACTTTCCCCAGTGTGCACCATCTAAGCCATACTTTCCTCTGTGTGCACCATCTAAGCCATACTTTCCCCAGTGTGCACCATCTGAGTCATACTTTCCCCAGTGTGCACCATCTAAGCCATACTTTCCCCGGTGTGCACCATCTAAGCCATACTTTCCCCGGTGTGCACCATCTAAGCCATACTTTCCCCGGTGTGCACCATTTAAGCCATACTTTCCCCGGTGTGCACCATCTAAGCCATACTTTCCCCGGTGTGCACCATCTAAGCCATACTTTCCCCGGTGTGCACCATCTAAGCCATACTATTCCCGGTGTGCACCATCTAAGCCATACTTTCCCCTGTGTTGTTACCCATCTTTAGGAAAATTAGAACAAATTTAATAGGTAGCCCATGACCTGAGAAAAAATTCTACTCCTTAACAGTGACTTGATCAATGGGAGGGAGCCGCTCTGGCTTGGAATCTACAGTTAAACTAATATTATCTGATTTCTTAATCATCGAAAGATCTTCCTCTTTCTTTATGTTCAAATAAGTTAGATAAATTCATCACATATTGTAATAGAAAGATTAGATGTCCTTATTTCCCCCCCACCCCCTTTTTTTTTTGTAGATAGCTTGCTAGGCAACAGTAAAATTTTGATATACGTTCCAGTAATGCAAGAAAATCGCCATTGTGAAGAGAGCAAGATCTTTCCTTATTGTATCCTATCGGAAAGATAAAACCACGCTCTGTCTTAGTAATAAGAACTACCACATCTCTTTCACGAGGGTTTTTACAGAACTGCTGTTTATTATTTATCTGTTCCGATTTATCAATTATTTATGAGTCAGTTGTTGAGCTATAGCTTGTTAATCTCATAGATAAACCCAGCACTGCTTAGACTTTTAGCTTACAATTGAAAAAAGTGCAATGTCTGTTTATTATTTCTTAAAATATGTTTACCTTTGTTATTCTTTGTTAAGTGATAATTCTGAGAAGAGTTTCCCCCACTTACCCACAAGCGTTGAAGTTCAAGGGTTATAACCACCCCCACCCTCTGCTCACAGAATGAGCGTCGTGTCAACCTGTGGCGTCATACGCCCCACTCGAGAATACGACGATGACGTCATCAGGGCGTGTGCTGATCTGAATGAAACCTATCACAGAGTGTTCTCAAGCTTCACCCAGCAGTACTTCAAAAATATTTTCTGCGCAATTTGTAACCAGGTTAGTTGAGCGTTAAACAGCTTTAGTGTTATTTTCGATAAGGTAAAACAAGTATGATAACATTTTATTCATTCTATCATTATTAGTAGCAAATCATTACTCGCCACAACAATCTTCATCAAACACGTTTCTTTTTTTTTTGCAAACGTTGCGCATTTCTTCACTTATAAATGCTACAACATAAATAAGTATGATATTTTTATTTATTTATTTTTTTTTTACTTTTGTTTTTTTTAATTTTTTAAAAAAAATTTTTTTGTAAAAAATGTCGGTTAATTTAGCCCCGAATAACACCATTTTGTCAATTTAGGGTGGCTACCCAGTGTATAGTTCTCGTCACACATGCACGTGCCGCGGTAAAGGGCCTCAGGTTGGTGGACAGGTGCCGTTTTCGATGCTCATCAATTTGGGAAGGAGATCAAGCTTCGCGGAAAGTGAGAGGAAATTAAACACTGCGGGCGAGCTATTCCATTGCCCAACAACAGAGTGGCTTTCTCCTGGCGTAAGCAAATATATAATGTAGGGAATGGCCGGATATCCGGTCCAGATATTGGAATTTCTGCCACTAACGGGATTCGCAATACATATGACTAGTCCGGATAGGATCCTTATATCAATATATATAATTGTGATTTATTTGCAAACTTAAAAATAACATTTTGCTTGTTTTACGTGTTATATCTTTTTAAATCTTATAAAGTTTAAACTCTAGTCTATTATGAGTTTTACAATTAATTATACAAAATTAGTTAAGTAAAAAAAAATATACATTAAATTATTAAAATTTAACCAAATTAACGGGCGTTGATCATGAAATCATGAAAGCATTCAAATCCATGGAAAATGTAGTAAAACAATCAATTTCAAAGCGAGAAAAAAATATTAAGCTAAAAAGTAACATAAATTTAGATAATAGTTTACTACATAAGATTAAAAAAACTAATTCAACTGTAATCATATAAAACTTAAATCGTCTGTATAAAAGAACAGGCTCTAGATCACGACTTCTTGCACACCACGTGACACACTCAGTAAAAGAACAGGCTCTACAGGCTCTAGATCACGACTTCTTGCACACCACGTGACACACTCAGTAAAAGAACAGGCTCTAGATCACGACTTCTTGCACACCACGTCACACACTCAGTAAAAGAACAGACTCTAGATCACGACTTCTTGCACACCACGTGACACACTTAGTAAAAGAACAGGCTCTAGATCACGACTTCTTGCACACCACGTGACACACTCAGTAAAAGAACAGGCTCTAGATCACTACTTCTTGCACACTACGCCACACACTCAGTAACTCTTTTTCTCCAGAATTATTTTCCTCATTCTGATGGCGGTATTTATTCTGTAAATTTGTCGCCGGCTACATAGCTATATTGAAATTTTAAAAAAAATTATTATTATTTGAAAGATAATGATAATTTTGGTATTGAATTAATGGGAAAAGAATAATTTTTGCAGCTATGGCGGATTAAGGGGGGCTGAGTGGGCTAAAGCCACGGGCCCCCGACGATTTGGGGCCCCTAAACTTTTTATATTTTATAATAAAAGTGTACAAATGTTTGCACGAACCCTTGAAAATATAATAAATTAAATAAATTTATAAACATTATCTATTAAACTGATTGCGATTCCAGAGTTGCGAAGTCTTAAGTGCCAGATTTTCCTAGCCAGGGGTAAAAAAATTCCCAAATTGGGCTAAAAATTCCGAAATGCATTAAAAATTTGGGGAAAAATCTGAAAAGTGGCAACTTCAATTGAATGCTTTCGCATTCATTTTAATGACTTTTGACTTCCAAATTTAAAAAAAATAATAAATATTTTTGCATTTTTAAGGCAATTTATAATAGGGTACTTTAAATTTTTATTTAATCTGTACGTTTTTTAACAACTTGGCTACAAAGCCAAAATATAGATTATACTTTTAAATTTTAACATCATGAAGTTTAAAAAAGTTATTTGGATACTCTTGTAATTTAAATTTGTCTGTGATTGATAAAAATATATTTTTAAAAATGAATGTTTTGAAATTTATTAATAATGAATCAATCATACATGGTTACATAGATTGTTATATGTTTACATATTATTAATGATTTGGTCCTTTATATGTAACAAACATTTTATGATGATTCGGGCTCAGACTAATTAATTATATTATTTAATAGTAATACATTTACACAATCTGACTGTAAACTGTCTGCAGTCTACTGTCAGTGACAATGTTGGGAAAAACCTAGCAAAAACGTCAGGAAAAAAANTTTTTTTAACAACTTGGCTACAAAGCCAAAATATAGATTATACTTTTAAATTTTAACATCATGAAGTTTAAAAAAGTTATTTGGATACTCTTGTAATTTAAATTTGTCTGTGATTGATAAAAATATATTTTTAAAAATGAATGTTTTGAAATTTATTAATAATGAATCAATCATACATGGTTACATAGATTGTTATATGTTTACATATTCTTAATGATTTGGTCCTTTATATGTAACAAACATTTTATGATGATTCGGGCTCAGACAAATTAATTATATTATTTAATAGTAATACATTTACACAATCTGACTGTTAACTGTCTGCAGTCTACTGTCAGTGACAATGTTGGGAAAAACCTAGCGAAAACGTCAGGAAAAAAAAACTAGATCCGAAATAAAAAACCTAGACACGCTAAAAAATAAACAAATATGACGTCAAAGAGCCTCGCACCAACACAAAAAAAGTATTTCTTATTTGAAAATGAGCATGTTTCAAATTATTTTATTTTATATTCCTCCAAGAATGTAATTATTTTCTTTTAAATTGTCAATCTCAAAAATTCCCATATGTTAGGCAAATTCTTATAAATTCCTAAATTCCCATTTTAAAAAGTTTGGCTAAAAAAAACACGATTCGGGAAATTTCTTACGACTTCTTAACACTGCGCGATTCAGACCTGACAGTCTTAATAATCTATAAAACTTGGCTCACTTAGAGAATATAGTAGACTATAATATATAGTTTACTAGCAGACCCGGTCGTGCGTTGCAACGATCTCAGTAAAAATGACAATTTAAGAATCCTATGAGTGATATGTTTTAAAAACAATTATGCCAGAAACCTAAACTGAAGTGCAAAAAAAAAAGTCCAAGTTTCATGGCAAACAGATAAATAAAATAATAATTTAAAAGCTTTAAAAAAACGACATTAAGGGGCTAGGCTCTAAATTAAGTGATACTTTGTACTCAGGCTATGTTTCTCAATATAGTGTAAAATTGCTTTGGAGAATTAAATTATTAACGTGCATTACAAAAAAAATTTGGGGCCGCCTACCCGAAGGAATGAACATAAAGAGTTCAGTTTCCTAGAGTAATTATTTATAGACTCTTTAATTTTTATAAGCCAAAAAAGAAACGACATTAAGGGCCCCAGGGCCCATTCACGACAAGATATAAAGCTTAAAACGATCTCAGTAAAAAGGACTATTTAAGAATCTAATGCGTGATCTGTTTTAAAAACTACTATGCCAAAAACCTACGCAGAAGTGTGCAAAAAAGTCCAAGTTTCCTAGCAAATGGATAAATAAATCTCTATATATATAAAGCTTTGAAAAAAATAAAGGAAATAAAACGAAATTGAGGGGCCGGGCTCTAAAATAAGTGATGATTTATTATTTTTTTAATCGCCATTGTACTCAAGCTTTGTTTCTCTATATCGTGTAAAATTGATTGGGGAATTAAATTATTAACGCGCATTACAAAAACATTTCGGTATGCCTCCCCGGTTCCCCGAGGGAATGGACATTAAGAGTCCAGTTCCATATAGAAAATATTTATAGACTCTTAAGTTTTTATGTACTAAAATTGGCAAGATCCGTTATTTTCTTAGTAACTTAAACTAACACTAATTTTTGTAATGGTAATATAAAGGAAAAAACGACATTTAGGGGCCCCTGTGCCCATTCTGCGCAAGATGTCAATTTCAAAAAGCTGTTCATTTTAATTCAGTTTCATCATTCATATATATTTCTATGGATTGTTAAAAATTGAATGGGGAAAATATATCTTAAGCATATACCAAAAACAGACATTCGGGGCCCATGGCCCAAAAGTAAATTACATTAGAATTTTAGTGCCCTATAGAATTTTAATATGGGCTACCAAGATTTTGTTAACAAATTTTGGTTAAGATCAATTCTTTTACACAAAACCTAACGCATAAACTTAATTAAAGAAAAGAAAGACATGATGGGGCTCATTTAAAGCCAGATGTAAAGTTGAAAACGATGTTCATTTCAATTTGCATGATAATGGATATATTTGTCGTTGATTAAATATTGAATTGACAAAATCTCTTAAACATTAACCACCCCCCCCCCTAAAAAGACTATTGGCACCCCAAAAAAAAATCGTAAACGTTTAAGAAAACACGTATTTTGGGCCCCCAGCCTCGAAGGAGTTGCCATTAGGAGTTTAGTGCCCTATAATATTTTAATATTGACTAT
>MUZC01004731.1:684756-710248 GCA_002072015.1 Radix auricularia | reverse complement strand
CCCTGTATGGGCTGTATGTTTACTTCATTAATTAATTCATTCAAATTTTTATCGGCATTCAATGTATTTACAGGTTCATCACATGTATTTTGGAAATATTCTACATTTTTTGGTCTGATACTGACATAATGAATCTCAGTAACTTGCCCGATAACCACTTTATTTGCATCCAACAATGATTGCGTTCTGCATTTCACAACCGTGATGTGCCCATTGTCATGCCAAATGTGTATATCTGTTCCCAAAATATCTGCTGTGGCTCGCACTATTGGTTCATCACACCAATGCCCATCCAATCTTTGGCATTCTAAATATGCAGTGAAATCTTTATAATCTGCTTTAATTAAAAATGATTCTTCCATACAATTTGGATGGTTTTCTAAATAAGTCACTGCATCCTGTCTCAACTGCCAAGCATTGTATGAAGATATTGGATTTACACAACTGGATTATTGAAGTTGGTCGATTATGGCGTGAAAAAAACAGTTACCATCACTTGGTACATCGATAACAATGCAATATAAATTACAAATGAATGACTGTCAGAGCAGACACGGTTCTAGGAGTAGGATGGAAAGCCAGTTTTCACACCTGCCTCTCCAATAAATAACACCCCGACACCATACCATCCCTTGTTCTATATATTGGCTTATTTGAGGACCAACTCCTAAATCTGCCCCAGTGTCAGTGTATTGATATCAGCATCACCAAGAACAAAATCATTTTAAATTACATCATTTGATTAAATTTTTATAACATCTGATGTATCTTAGCCTATTGATTCTATCTTTCTTGACAGCTTATATAACACTGTTTACGAGGTAATAGATTTTTTCAACTTATTATTTTATATTAATAATAATTTCAATCAATATATATTCAACTGCTTATGAATTTTGATTTTTATTTCAAATCAAACTTATTAAAGCCAAATAAATAAACTTATAATAATTATTTAATCGGTTTATTAATAAATTATTAATAACTAATGACTTACTACAAGACGTTGTCTGAAGAAGTTGAAGATCATCACTGTGAGATTTCACTCTCTGGATTACAGCCTTTTTCGTAAAAGACAATTTTTGTTTTGTTAACGTTTTAAATTTTTTACAATACGGCTCTTTAGACATTTCAATTTAAAACGAAATTAAAAAATATTTATTTTAAATATAATTCTAATAAACCGCGCTTTATGACAAACGAAAAGTGAACTTAAAATTGGAACCAAAGATTATAAGAAAACGAAACAATTAGAATTTTTTTTACTTACGTTTATTTCGATTAATTCGGTAGATGGAAGCACAGGTACCAAACTTTTCTATAAAATTAAAAATTTCGTGATTGAAAATTTGACACTGCTGCAACTTACCGTTACCACTTATTCAGCTTAAAAAACCAGTGCCGGGGATAAAAAAAAATTCTGCAGAGCCGGGGATAAATGCCATCCCCGGCGAGGATGGTAAAGGTTATAGCAGAGCCGGGGATGGAGCCTCACAGTGCCGGGGATATCCCCGGCACCCCGGCGGTAAATCGAGCACTGGCTGAGAATACAGTGGCGGCTGGATAGCGAAGTCAATAGTGCACTCGCCTCACAAGCTGAGAGGCTTGGGATCTAGCCACAATAAAAACGTAGATCAAGGACTATGAATAAAAATTCCTCCGCTCAACTGGAGAGAAGATGGGCGCCGTCAAGGTATTGCAAGCCCCGAGACAGCTCTACGACCACAAGGTTATGGGAAACAAACAAAAATACACCAAAAAAGTGTGTATAGTGTTAGAAATAATCATTCGTATGCCAGATCAAAGTACGCACAGAGTTTAATCTATTTATAGATACACCAAGGCAACTGCGTATTGTTGTTATATTATTTATTGATATGCCAGGTCAAATTGCGTATGGCATTAACAGAATTCATTGACATGCCAGGTCGAAGCGCATATTTAAAGTATTAAATTGATATGCCAAAACAAAAATACGTATAGCACTAAAAGTATTCACGGACATATGAGAGCACAATGTAATTAAAGAGCCATTTAAAAAATCAACATTGCTTGAATAGTTAATTTCTAGAGATAACTGCAGACCAACCCAAACGATAATATCATTTATTTCTGTTAGTTACACGCAAACAATAATAGCAGTGATGTAGGAAAAAGGAGGAAGCACGCTCAGAGCTCTCTTTGTGGGCAGGTAAGGTCGGTAATAGACTATAGCATGACCTTCCAAGCATCTGCCAGGAATTGCCAGGCTTTTTTAAAAAAACTGGTTATATCAGCACTTGTATAACTCACTCCTTTTTCCTATATCCTGTGGCATTGTTTGTTGTTTATTTTTCCTTTCTTTTTATTTTATATAAATATTTTATGATACAGTATGTTTTGAGACTTGAAATATCATTTTATTAGTTATATACTGATGAAGGCAGTAGCCGTAACACTTACTGTCGTGTATGTTTAAAAATAAAGCTAAAATGTATGGTTTTCGCTACATAATTTGTATGTGTATTTTGTATCATATTTTTATCGCCATTTAACTCAATTAAAGTTATTTTAACTCCCTTGTTATATATATATCACAAAATGATAAGTGCAATAATTAAATTTCGTTGTTGTTGTTTTTTTTTTTTGTTTTTTTTTTGCTTTTTTTTATTTTTTTATTTAGTCCCATAACCTCTTTTTATCGAGGTCGTAGAGGATTATAATGTTTTCATTAGAACATTCTCGGGCTTAATAGACACTGGCGGCGCCCATCCCTCTCCAGGTCAGCGGAGGACTTTCTAAGCGTTAGTCAATGCTCAACATTTTTATAGCGGCTTTTCGTGGGCTTGAATTTACGCATGTAAATTTGTTGTTTTTTTTATATCGGGCATTCTAAAAATTATAAAGTAGTCCTCAATGATATATTTTTAACAAATCACTATTTTTTTTCCTTTACAGGTTCATCTCCATATTTCTGAATGGGTTTCAAGGGGTTTTCATTTTTCTCTCGTACATTTGCAACAAGAGAGTTCTCAACTTGTACATGCCCAGCACAATTGAACTAAGGTCCTCACGATCAGAGACTGATAGCCATGTATTTACCAGTTGCCTATCCTGTCCATGTCCAGTCGAACGAGCAGAAACCTCGGTGACACAAAAAACTGACAATATCTGATGAAATAAAAATAGATGAAAGTCTTGGCGGACGTGACGCTTCAATTCATCTTCAATTCATGTGGACATTTTTTAGCCTCCATTTTTTGCCATCTCCCAACACATGTATAAATTCACCTGTGAACTATTTTTAGCTCCACATGAACTTTTCAAGGGTCCTGTTGCAGATTCACGACACCCAGACTAAATCACCGTAACTTCTATCGACACATAAACACTTAAAATGTCACTTTATTTTCTAGAACTTTAGTTAATGGGGGGGGGGGATATAATTTCTTAGTCTGGACTTTTACTCTAGCCCCCCAATGAGAGTCATGATTAAAGCTAATATGATGTAAACTACTAAATAACTGACTCTATCTCATGTTCTGACTGGCTGCCTATATCTCATGTTCTAACTGGGGGCCAATATCTCATGTTCTAACTAGGCGCCAATATCTCATGTTCTAACTGGGCACCAATATCTCATGTTCTAACTGGGCGCCGATATCTCATGTTCTAACTGGGCGCCTGTATTTCATGTTTTTATGGGCGCCAGTAGCACTTATCTCATGTTCTCATGGGGAGCCTATATCTCTTGTTCTCATGAGGTACCTATATCTCATGTTATCTCATGTTCTATCTGTGGCCCTATTACGCATTTTCTCATGGGGTGCCTATATCTCATATTCTCATGGGTTGCCCATATCTCTTATTCTCATGGGGCGCCAATATCTCATATTCTCATGTGGCGTCTATATCTCATGTTCTCATGGGGTACCTTTATCTCATGTTCTAGCTTGGGTCCTATATCTCATGTTCTAGCTGGGACCAAATTACTCATATTATCACTGGGTGCTTATATCCCTTGTTCTCACGAGGTACCTATATCTCATGTTATCTCATGTTCTAGCTGGGGCCCTATTACTCTTGTTCTCCTGGGGTGCCTGTATCTCATGCTCTATCTGGTCGCCAATATTTTATGTTCTTATGGAGCGCCTGTATCTCATATCTCATGTTCTAATGGGTCCCCTCTACCTTATGTTTTCATGGGGCGCCTATATCTCTTATTTTCTTACTCTCAATAGACTTGAAAAACATTCCAGTAACGCCCTTGATCTTTGTAACACTCACAAGTCGTACGGTCCCACCCCCGGCAGTTTCGCCATAACGACTAACAAAGTATTACACTTTCTGAACGACATATAGGTCTATATTTTAAACTCTTCATTAATTTACTTCCATGATTTATGACACTAATTATTTTTTTTAATTCTGGGTACCAAAGTAAAATATAACTCACTAACTAAAAGAGCTGATGGTAATTTGTTTGTCTTTTTTTATTATCTACCTAAAGTCAAAGAACTAGATATTGTCTTTGCTATTTAAATACACGATACAGACTGTTGTACTTTCTTATAAAGTATGTATTATATTTTTATACTTTTCATAAATATTTTCCACAATTTTCACTTGATTTTTTTTAACTTTTTAAAATGGATATTCTTCTAGACATTTTATCCATAAAGATAAATCATTTAATATTAAAGTTACGGATGAGGAAATTAACTATTAATTAATCGATTAATTGATTAATTGATAAAAAAATTATATTCCATTAAAATTATTTTGATCGATTAAAATTTTTAGAACATATTTCTAGGGCTGCGGAAATTATCGATTAATTTCTCGGTTAATCGGTAAAAAATTTTATCGATTAAAATTATTTTAATCGATAAAATAGCGATCAAGATTGACGAAAATATTTTAAACAATTTTTTTTCGATTTATTAAAAAAATAATTAATTATTAATAATAATTTTCTTTACGTACAAACTTCTTCATTTAAAAAAAAAGATTTTCAAAGTGTAAACTTAAAAAATAAGCAGTTTTTATAAGAAAAAATGTATTTTAAAAAATAAAAATTGTTTTTACTTAATTAACAATAACAAAATTTAAATTTATTGACATAAATTGAACTACTTTAAATATATCTCCTAAAATACTATATAATTTTTTTTATTAAAAACTTAAGTTATGGACATTTTATGAAATTTTCAGTTTAATGACGTCATACATCGTATTTTCAGCTTTAATCAAAATTATCGATTAATTATTCAGTAATTTTTCAAAAGTTAACGATTAAATTAAAATTAATCGATAACAGCCCTACATATTTCTAATAATTTTTTTTTCCAATTTATTAATAGTTTATATTTTTTGCTTACATACGTTTCCTTGTATTATTATTATTTATTTAGACGTGCATACGTAGGCGAATGTACATTCTCTGGCAGGTCGAGCCATTAGGCTCTTAGGACACGGTTCATCTTATCGCAGACGAGCCTCAGCAAGCGGGCATCGCCATAGAGATATTTTTCCGCAGGTATCGGGGCCTGTCTCCCACTGTCCCCGCCCAGCTCGGACTATTCTTCTAGTACATGGGTCACCGTTTCCTCCGGGTGACCGCACAGGCGACAGGCCGATTCCCATCTACCATCAAACTTACAGAGATAGCGACATGTGGGGCAGTGCTCAGTCGCTCAACCTGGTTATGAGTGTCTGATTGCATCGTTCTAGCTTCCACCACGGATCGGATTAGCTCGGGTGTGGCATCTGTCCCTGTAAGCGTCTGGCCGTGTCTCCCTGTTCCCAACCCTTGAGCCATTTTTCTTGGAAATGGTCATTAAGCCATGTTCTGAGCCCACAACTGAGTCATTGCCTTTTCCGGTTCGTGTTGGGCTGAGCCTTCACTTGTCAGTATATCGATCCTATCCGACAATGGTACGCCTCTGTGTCCAGTGATGTACTGCAGGACTACTTTACCGCCTCGTGTTTGGATTCCACTTACTGTCTCCAGAATGGCAATGACAGTTTTCGTCTCCAGAGAGGATCGACACGCGGCCTCGAGTGAGATCCGTGAGAGGGTGAAGACTATATCGGTCGGGAAAACCTTTCTCTTGGCTAGACGTCTGCGTACTTCTTTCAAACCCCTGTTGATCGCCTCCAGTTCGGCATCTTGACTACTGTTTGTTGATCCACACGGTCACAAGAGTTCTTCATTTTCTGGACCGGGCTGAGGGCATTGAATTAGCACGCCGTATCCACTTCTGCCGTCCCTGAAGCGTGAGCCGTCCGTAAAGACTTTAACCACGCTGTCTCCATTGGCTTTGATGATGTTTTGAGTCTCGCTTCGTTGGAGCTCAATGGGGCTGGCCTTCTTTACCTCCGTATTTGCCAGTGTTGACGTATTTCAGGCTGGTCGAGACTTTCATGTGGTCCTCGAGCTGGGACTATTTGTATTCGTTCCCTGCATTGCGGTATGGGACTACCTTTTATAGTTCATGGATCGTATCCATAAAGAATGATCTCTTCAGTATGGTTTTCTTTACCCACCGGTCTTACATACATAAAAAAAAGAAGTTTTTCTGCATTATTTCTTGCAATGCAGAAATAATTTGTTGTATTACGTCACAAAATTTGGGAGTCATGGAATTATCGCGACTTTACCGATTTCGCGAAATAATAAATAGCAAATTAATGGGATCTATATGTGCCTTATAAAAATATAATTAATCGAATTTTATCGGTTAATCTTTTAAATTTCTTTCGAATAATCGATCCAAACAAAATTAATCCCTTTCAGCCCTAATTAAAATAAAATGTGAACATGAATTGTTTAATTATATTTCTACTAGATTGTGCAGGGGCGCCGTGGCGCCTGCGGCGCCCCCTTTTTTTAGGGCGCCTACGGCGCCAACCTTTTTCAAAAGACCAACTAACTTGTCCTTTTTTTATAAATACGAAATATTAAACTTTCTGAAATGTACGCAAAGTATTTATTTAATAATAATAATAGGGGTTGTATTTTGCGCACCGATGCACACCAAACAATGACGTCATCGTATTAAATATTTTTACAGCGCTCATCAAAACACGATTTTTCAACTAAACTAACTGCTGTAGACTGTCGTACATCGCTCCTCAGCGTTTCAACTAAACTAACTGCTGTAGACTGTCGTACATCTCTTGCGTTATGCGTTACGTTACAAACATACCCACACCACTGGGTGTTTATATATATTAATAATATCACTGAGAGTTAGTTAGACTTCGTTTAAATTTACCTCAGAATTATATCTCTCGTAATGGTATCAACTCTAGTTCATTGATATTACAATGTGTTAATTTTCTGTTTATGTATAGATCCTATATATCGCATGTTATTCTCATGATTTTATTCCAGAATAAAAACTTTTAAATTAATTTTTAACGCAATAAATCCCTTGGGCAAAATTGCGTTTATATATTTGAAATGTCTAGCCATTCTGTTCGAGCTTTAAACAGCGACTCCTCTTGAACCATACCAGATAGAGGGTTCGGGTCTTTACAAATAAGTTAATGAGACCTCTAGGATCTGCACGGGCCAAAAAAAGTACCGAAAAGGTTTTCTGAATTCCTGGAAAATCCAAAAATCCCGAAGAAACATCAGTATGTTGACAATTTCTCGCCAACCATGACATCTATTGGGTGGAAACAAACGCCAAAATGTAGCTAAAAATATTTAGAACAATGTTAGAGAATGATATTTTGAAAAATCCTCTTTCGGCTGACTCTCGTAATCATAGCAGCAAAATGTGGATAGCAATTGATTTTTTAGTTTTAAAATTATTGATTTTAAATGACTATTAATGTAATCTAGCATATTAGTTAATGGGGTTTTCCCGTTTTCCCAGCTTTGTGAATGCGAATATTATTAGATTGTTGCGTGGTGTAAATTATTTTGACACATTCTTGGTGTGATGTAGCGTGAGGAGATATGACGTCATATTTTTTTTAGTTTCAGAATTACTGATTTTAAATTATTTGTAATGTTATCTAGAATGATTTCCCTGGAATTAAAAAAATTGAAAGTTCTTTGTTGAAAATTGCGTTTAGTTACTCATTAGAGTTTTTATTACATTTTTTAAAACTCTATCAACAATATGTGTAACTTACAGTATTTAAGCCACAGTTTTATTACCCTCAAGGCTACGAGCCTGTGAAAAATCTTCGACTTAGATGTGAGAAAAATAAACTTGAATTATCTAAGTCATATTTATTTTTGCTCTTTCTGGTTATTTCTTTTTTCCAATCATCTGTTACTTCTTTAACATATTGTATACAAAAAATTTCACAAGTACAATATAATTCATGGAGCTTTGATGCACTGTTTAAAGTTATAGATATTTTTCTATGAGTTTTATAAAATTCTTTATTTACCAGATGGTGTAGGTGAATGAATTTCTGCAGTTTATTTCAAACGTCCTTATAAGTAAGTGTGTGTTTCCAACTGTAAATAGTAGATTTTTTTTTATTTCTTTTTTTTTTGTGTGTGCATGCATTTGAAATAATAATGTTGTTTATATATATATATATTGTGTTTACTGTGCCGGGAGTGGGGGGTCATACCTCGGAAGTAGAGAAGGGGGCTGAAAAACATTAAACAAACTGGATGTATGGATGGATGGCTGTGATGAATCGTCGTTTATGAAAACTACACACCAGAATGCGTGTGTGGGCACAATATGATACCCATGTTCCGAAAGTAATCGTGTAATAATTTCATTTCAGAATTGAGAATTTTTTCAAACGTTTTATCTTAGAACGTGTTCTTACATACCAGGTTAAATATCAGATGTATACTTTTTAAAATGTAAACCATTTTATACTATTCTACTAAATTAAGTTAAAATATTTTCTTTCATATTTATCTCCGACGTGTATCTGACAAAATTCAGTGGCATGCTGTATATTTTCAATGTCCGTGCCACTTTTGGCCATGTATTTGTACTGCTAGGTTATGGAATGCTGTTCAGTGAGATGTATTTCTTTTTTTTTTTCGTTTTCTATCGGATCAATGAGATCAAATCATTCTTTTTTTAATTAAATACATTATTACAGATGAAAATCGTACTGTCTTCTTTTCCATAACTTTTAAAAAGCATCAATGATAAAGGTAGATAAGTATAATTACAAGATCAATATAAAATCAATAACATTGGTTTTAAAATTTTTACTATTGTGATAATGGCCCTTCGCAATATGGCATGAGCCAAACCGAGCTTGGAATGAGACATTTTGTTTTAGAAGGCGGGAAATAAACGCTGTTGGATTTTTCGATGAACCAGGCGGGAATGTGGTAGATTTTGTTCTTCATAAAACAATGAGGATAAAACACGGCGTTTTATATACCTTTGGTTTAAGGTATGCACTGCCATTGATATCTTTCTTCGAAAGTATTTCGCTGCCATGTTTACCCTTCTTCCAAGGCATGCTCTGCCATGTGTACCATTCTTCAAAGATATGCCCTGCCATGTTTACCTTTCTTCCAAGGTATGCACTGCCATATTTCCCTTTAGTTCAAGTTACGCACTGCCATGTTTACCTTTAGTTCAAGTTATGCACTGCCATGTTTACCTTTAGTTCAAGTTATGCACTGCCATGGTTACGTTTCTTCCAAGGTAGCACTGCCATGTTTACCTTTAGTTCAAGGTATGCACTGCCTAATTTAAAACCTGACCAATGGTTTTAATAAATATTTTCAGATTTTTTTTTGACTGTCTAGTTCAAACATGTTTTTTAAAAAAATATAAAAAAATGTTAAGTTATTTTATAACCACCACACATCATACCTCAACTCGTGCAGAGATTGTTAACACACGACAGAAGCACAACTCGTAGCCTTAAAATTGATAGAGAAAATTATTTTATTGATCAAAACAAATGGATTGGACTATTCTAGAAATAATATTTCACTTCCTTTTTTTTCGTTAGTAATAATAAATTGGTATCATATTTACTTGAACTTCATTTCACCTTTGGCCCCGGCGACTTTCTGGTACAATCCTGTTTGTTGCTGGCCTTTGCTTGTGATTTCTGTGTCTTCGCCGGCGTTGCCTTCGTGGCGGTGGTAGTGGTGGTGGTGGTGGTAGTAGTGGTGGTTGTCGCGGCGGCGGCGGTGCTGGTGAGTGCTGGCGGTGTAGGGGTGGGCAGAATCTGACCGTAGTAAATGGTCTTGTGGTTAATGACGTTGACGACGTTACCCTTGCAGTCTACTAGTCTGCCTTTCTCGTCCTTGAACTCTATGACCTCCTTCTTAAACTGAGGTTTGGCCGTCTTCTGCTGGAGTCTCAGTGGGAGCCGAGGGGGTGAAAACTTTTTCTTGAGGCTGTTCTGAGCAAGGTTATACATGGAGACTCTGGAGGCGTCCCTTGGTCTAAATAGATTGCAGACGTCGGGAATGTCTACCTGAGGCTCCGCCTTCTGACAGGAGTTCTTCTTCGTGCCATTAGTTTGAGCCGCGCTGGTCGCCATGGCGGTGATCCAGGGACTGATGCCACAGTCTTTCTTCGATTGGGTGGTAAACGGATCCACCTTTGAGCCTACTTTAGCGGTGGGATTCTTCATCTCCGCAGACAAGCTGTGGGGAGGCGCCCTCAGCTCCCCAGACAAGCTATGGAGAGGCACCCTCATCTCCGCAAATGATGCCATGTGCGGCGTAGATGGACGGGTGGTGTTTCTGATGTGCTCGCTCAGTAAATGTAAGGAAGATGAACTCTGCTGGTCGCTCGATTTAGACTGCCCAGAATTCTTCCCCTTTGATTTCGCCGAGGCTTTCTTCTCAGATTTTACCTTTTTTAACGAGTCAGATTTACTTTCAACATTTGTTGATCGCTTTTTAACGTCTACTTTCAGGCGGGAAGCGTTTGTGTCAACAAGATCATTTGAACTCGCGTCCGTGTCTTTCCGCGACGAGAAAACAGATGTTGCTGAGTTCTCATTTGCCTTTTTTCCGGATTTAATTACCGATAAAACTTTTGGCGGCCTGTCAGTTTTTTTCTTTTTTTCTTTCGGAGACTTTCCGCGCGCTGTATTCTTAGCCGTGTCGCCGTGGAGAAAGTTGGGGCTCAGGGTCAGCTTGGTTTTTGGCTTCTTCTCCGTGCTGGTCACTTTGATCTCAAACAGAGACCTGGTCATCTTCTCCGACGTGTCCCGCAGCTTGGCCAGCTTCCTTTTCTTCGAGAAAAGCATCGCGGCTTTCTTGGTCAGGGAGAAGTACACGAGCCCGATCTTGTGATCGATGGTGATCAGCTGCAGGTCCCTGAGCCTGGTCACTATCATCAGACGTCCGAACTCGTTGCCGATGCGCTCCAGCAGCTTCAACGAGGAGGTGACGACGTCGTTGTGCCAGTCCGCGCTATTGGTGGGAAGTGACTTTAACTTCTTGAGATCCGCTGCAATGTTGTCCGGCTGCGTCCACTGCCTGCAGTAGCTCAGCAGGACTTCGATCTCTGCGGTCACCCTGTGAAGTGTCTCCCCCCAAAGATCGATGCAGGTCTCGTGGAACAGGTCGATGGCCGAGACGATGGTTTTCATCACGGTGTAGAGGTTATCGTTAAAGAACCTCTGGTTGGCAAAATGTGGATCATTTGCGTCATCAGTTTTAGCCTCGACGTTATTCACAATGAGTAGCCTGTTATCGAGGATCTCCTCTTCGATCCTCAGTTTCTTTAAGCTCTTGTAATTTGTCGTGGATTTCTGGGATTTCTCCCGCTCCCCCAAGTGCAGTGGTCTCAGCTGTTCGTACAGCACGTCGATACAGCAGAAGATTCGCTCGATCATCGACTCCTGAAAGGCGCACATCTCTCGCCTCAGAAGATCGTTCATAACCGGAAGTCGGTCCTTTTTCATCCGTTCAATAAACAAGTCACACGCCTCAAGTGTACTCTCGACCTCTTCGATCTGCTGTGTTAGCAAAGAGTTGCTCTGAAATGTCACAAAAATTGACTTTATACATTTTATTCATGGGTAAATTTAGTTCATATTTTTAGCTTGGTTTATTTTTGTAATTTCTAAGGCCAGAAAATATGACGCAATTTTAACATTACTTATTTCATTTCGATTTTATACGTGATTTTTTTAGAAAATCAATTTTTAACTAATGAATGAAGAAACAAACAAGTGACAGTTGTCATTAGTCAAGGTACAATTCTGGCACCGAAGACTGTTTAAAAGGCGTCTTAATTTTCTTATGCGCCATCGCTTGGAAAAAATGTGTTAAGATACTTAAGGGAAGTACTTAGATAAAGTTTTTGCACACAATTAATTTATACATATTTGTTTTTTTTAGATTGCGTGCTTTACTTTCCGAGAAATATTTTCATATTTATAGATGTATTTCTTGGCAGATTTCTTTTACCAAAGGCGAAATAATAATATTTAATCTTTTCATCATTTAGCATGATGAATAGAAATATTATTGTCATTAAAATAAACAAAATTTTCGGTTTTGCTCAAATTAACCCTTTTTTCAAGCCGTTACATTTATACAAACTTCACAATAACTTAAGTGTATATCGTCACTTGTTAATGCTTGACAAAAACCTTTTTCAAAGCAGCGAGTCGACACTCTTTGTCCTTGAGGGACCTTGACAAGTCCTGCATCTGCTCCAGCAGCTCCGAGATTTCCGAGCAGTGTTCTTTTTTCAGGGCGCCCACGTCACCGAGACTGCACGTGTCTCCGCCGCCGCCGCCGCTATTGACGCTGCTGACGCGTGAGTACGTCTCTGAGTATGTGCCGACGAGGAGCTCCGGGGAGCCGGGCCGACTCAGATCGTCAAACAGGGAGCTCAGAGTCTCCTCCGACTCGACGCCGTTGAAGGCCTGCTCGTCCCGCTTTCTCTCGCGTTCCTTCTCGACCTTCTTCAACTGCGCCGAGAAGTAGGCGCTGATCTCTGTCACCTGGTGTTGCAGCACTGCTCGAGGGACAGGCGAGAAAATTGGCGGTTTTTTTTAAACGTCATGTTTTTCCCGATGTTAACAAAATTAAAGGAAAGGGATTAACTGATCTTTTCTTGCAACTCTAATGACAAAAAAGACGAGTGTAACCTATAATGTGATACTGTTGTCTCATGAGAAATTAATGTTGAATGTTTCACGAATAAGAAAGTAATATTCCTTTTTCAAAAATATTCCATTTTAAAGTCATTTCTAGTTAAACACATGGAAGAGGAAAGTCTTCGGGAAAATATAAGGATCAACAAAGGATGAATACTGATGGAGAATACGAACCTACCGATCCAACGATAGTAGAAGAAATCCATTTTTAAAAGTGCATTTTGCACTGGGCAGGACACTTAGAAAGAATGTCAAATGAAATGGGTAGTAAAGTGGGTACACCATTAACAACCCAGAGGACAACGGTAAGAGTACGGTTTAAGTAAAGGGATCGTGTAGAGAAAGATCTACAACGACTTGGCATCCAATGTTAAAGAAGAAAGGCGTTGATAATGACTGAATGGAAGGAGGAAGTGTGTCAGGCCCAAGCCCTAAATGGATGGATGGATGGGTGGATGGGTGGGTGGATAGATGGATGGATGGATGGATGGATGGATGGATGGATGGATCGATGGATGGATGGATGGATGGATGGATGGATGGATGGATGGATGGATGGATGGATGGATGGATGGATGGATGGATGGATGGGAAGTCATTTCTAACCACGAAAACTCAAGAAAATAACAAAATAATAATAAAATTATGACATTATTTGGATGGTAAGAATCTGAACAAACCCTTAGCTTTCCTCAGGCGGAGAGTAGCGTTTGAGCTGACGTTGCGAAACTTTTCTTGGTCAACGATCTCTGCGGCTGCAAGGTTGCGGTCCTGCAACCAGGTCTTGAAGATCATTATGAAAATAAGGTTTACAATGCTTGAAGTTTATTGTGAAAGTTAGATTTTAAATATTATCATCCTCAGATGGTCGGTCAGAACCCAATTAAAAAAAGATAACGTTCATGTGACACACGAATTATTACCTATTTCATTAATAACTTGGACACTTTATTCAGGAGACACATTTTGACACAGACACAAAAAATCTTAAAAACACAACGACATATAAGAATATCGGCGTTCATCTTTTGATTTCACGGAATTAGACAGACTTTAATGAGAGAATAGCTTGAACATTGGACTAAATCTGATGTCATCTAAACACTAATCTTGATGTCATCTAGACAAAAACCCTGATGTCATCTAGTCGCTAACACTGATGGCATGTAGAGACAAACCCTGACGTGATATAGCCACTAATGCTGATGTCATCTAGGCACTAACCCTGATGTCATATAGACACTAACCCTGATGTCATATAGACGCTAACCATGATGTCATGTAGCCGCTAAACCTGATGTCATCTAGACACTAGTCCTGATGTCATATAGCCACTAATCCTGATGTCATATAGCCAGCCACTAACCCTGATTTCATAAAGCCGCTAACCCTGATGTCATCTAGACACTAGTCTTGATGTCATATAGCCACTAAACCTGATGTCATCTAGACACTAACCCTGATGTCATATAGCCACTAATCCTGATGTCATATAGCCAGCCACTAACCATGATGTCATATAGCCACTAGCCCTGATGTCATAAAGCGCTAACCCTGATGTCATCTAGACACTGATCCTGATGTCATATAGCCACTAACCCTGATGTCATCTAGACATTGGCCCTGATGTCATATAGCCGCTAACCCTGATGTCATCTAGACACTGATCCTGATGTCATATAGCCACTAACCCTGATGTCATCTAGACACTGGCCCTGATGTCATCTAGACGCTAACCCTGATGTCATCTAGAAACTAACCCTGATGTCATCCAGGAATAAGGAGACAGAGTTGATGTCCTTACTCTTGTTGGTCAGGAACACGCCACGGAAGTCGTTGAGAAGCCCCTCAAACTGAGACTTGACCACAGGGTCACTCACAAAATGGAGAGCTGACTGGACCTGAGGACCACGACAATCATTGGGTTCATTAGTTCTTATAAGCTAGTTAGCCATCCATCCATTCGTTTATCCATCCATTCATCCATCGATATTTGTAAGCCTGTCTATTTATCTTTTCTATCCATTCGTCTAATCCATCCACATATCTAATAAATGAGATGATTTACTCAAATACCTCCTCGTACTTTCGTCTTCTCTCCTTCGCTCTTTTCCCCTCTCTCTTGTTGCCTTTCTTTTTCTGTATCTCTCTTTATCTCTTTCTTTTTTCCTCTACCTCTCTTTGACTTTCTCCTTCTTTCTTTGTATATCTCTCTCATCTCTCCTTCTTCGTCTCTCTCTCCTTCACTTTCTCTATTTTTCTTTCCACCTCTAATTCTCTGCATCAATTATCTCTATTTGTTTTTCTTTCTTTCTCTATCTTTCTCTTTCGCTCTCTGTCTCTCTTTTCTCTGCCTTTTATCCTCTCTCACTCTATCTCGTTCGTTCAGACTTAAAATGACAAGTGATATAATTATATTTGTCCAGAGACTACATTACACATACAATAGACAGCACCTACATTACACATGATACAACAGACAGTACCTACATTACACATGATACAAAAGACAGCACCAACATTACACATTATACAAAAGACAGTACCTACATTACACATGATACAACAGACAGTACCTACATTACACATGATACAACAGACAGCACCTACATTACACATGATACAACAGACAGCACCTACATTACACATGATACAACAGACAGCACCTACATAACACATGATACAACAGACAGCACCTACATTACACATACAACAGACAGCACCTACATTACACATGATACAACAGACAGTACTTACATTACACATACAACAGACAGCACCTACATTACACATGATACAACAGACAGCACCTACATTACACATGATACAACAGACAGTACCTACATTACACATGATACAACAGACAGTACCTACATTACACATGATACAACAGACAGCACATACATTACACATGATACAAATTGGTCTGCAAATCAGCTTGAAAAAGACAAACATCATGGCCCAAGACACTCGACCTCCTCCTACCATAAATATCGATAATGAAAACTTGGAGGTTGTGGACAGCTTCACCTATTTGGGATCCAAGGTCTCCAATACACTGTCCATTGAAGAAGAAATAAACAGCAGAATTGGCAAGGCAGCCGCAACAATGGCTAAACTAAATAAGCGGGTCTGGCAAAACACCAAGCTAACGGAGAAAACCAAACTGTGCGTCTATCGAGCCTGTGTCATCAGTACACTACTATATGGGAGCGAGATTACACCTACATTACACATACAACAGACAGCACCTACATTACACATACAACAGACAGCACCTACATTACACATGACTCTCTCTAGACCCAATGAACATAACTTAAGTCACAAGTATCTGCACCTCAGGTAATATGTGGTCATATTTCGGCTGCATGTACTCCAACTTGAGGTGATTTATCCAACCGTTGATCTCCCGGAGGGGTTTGCCGGACTTTCCCGTCACTTCCCCACGGGTCTGTTCTTTCGTGTCCAGGCTTACGTTAATGTTACCATATAGCTGGGCCAAGGTATGCTCGGCGGATGACACTCGTGCCCGACACTGGTCTTCGATACCAACACTGCTGCTCTCCCCTCTCGTGAGGCCAGTGCCCACTTCTGGAACTCTGGACGACTCATGGTCAGTTTCAGATTGACCAGAGATTTCCTAAAATAGACAAATGCAGGCTACTGGGGAAATACAACTTAAAAATAATTAGAGACGTGTTTAAAAAATAACTTGTTCACAATGCAAGAACAAACACATACAACTTATTAATTTTCACTTCTTGCATTCGGGCGTGGATTGAGCTGCCTGAAAAACTAGCACAATATCAACATTCAAAACTCTAATACAAAAGCAAGGCTTGATATAACAAGAGGTTGACGGGATCCGCCATCGTCGTGGCGCTTACTCCCTGCCTCTACTATACTACGTACGTACGCGAATCCGTACGGTAACGAAACGAAAAACGATAGCCCAGGAAGAGCGCATGCTCGAAGTCATTTCATGCACTGATTTACTTGATACTTAAAAGTCTTAGGTAATAAAATAGACTCAAAGTCTTTGGTAATAAAATAGACTCAAAGTCTTTGGTAATAATACAGACTCAAAGTCTTTGGTATTAACACAGACTAAGTGAAAGGTAGAAGATAGCAGAATGTGGGGGAAACAGCCTAGACAAACAACACAGTCAAACAACAGAGGCAGACAACACAGCCAAACAACAGAGACAGACAACACAGCCAAATAATACAAGGTGACAACACAGCCTAACAACACAGCCAAACAACACAGAAAAACAACACAGCCAAACAACACAGACAGACAACACAGTCAAACAACACAGACAAACAACGCAGACCACACGGACAGCCTAATAAAACAGCCTTGACAAACAGCACAGACAAACAACACGGACAGCCTAATAAAACAGCCTAGACAAACAGCAAAGACAAACAGGCTAGACGGTCAGAAATAATGTGGACAACATGTGTCGAACTCAAGGCCTGCTGACCACACCCGGCCGACAATTAATTTTAGGCCTCCTCTCCCCACACACACACACAAACTTCTTTTTAAAAGTAAAATAAATACAGGCGTGCTCAGTACACCTTGTTTGGAAAAACAAAAAATTCGGTTAGCGACCAAACAAAATAGAGTTGCAAATAAAAGAAAACATCGCTAATAAATCAACATGAACCAGCAAACAAAATAAGTCTTTGGGCAAAAAGTATTTTGTGGTAATGATTATCAGGAAGTTGCAAACCTAAAAACGTTAGTCAAATTTTATTACACAAAAATTTTCAAGAACCTTATTTCTTCATGTACATGTTCATGTGCATACATGAACCTGCCCATTTATCTGTATACCATACATGTCTATTTATCTGCATACCATACATGTCCATTTATCTGCATACCATACCTGTCCATTTATCTGCATACCATACCTGTCCATTTATCTGCATACCATACCTGTCCATTTATCTGTATACCATACCTGTCAATTTATATGCATACAATACCTGTCCATTTAACTACATACCATACCTGTCAATTTAACTTCATACCATACCTGTCCATTTAACTGCATACAATGCCTGCCCACTACCAGCACAATATACCTCCTCATCTTCCTGAATACCATACATGTCTATCTACAGGCATAAGATACCTCTTCATCTACCTGATAGTACCATACCTGCTCATAAACCTGCATATCGTACCTGTCCATCTACCTGCATGGGTTTGTCAGTCACGAATCCGTTTCTCCCTCGGTTGATCAACTCTGTGGCTCTCCTGATCTCCTCCATGATGCCGTGTAGTGGTGACAGTGACAGAGACAGTGACTGTGACAGTGACGGCAGTGGGCCAACAATGGACCTGGCAGGTGGAGGCTCCGAGTTGGCGTGCCTACAATGCAGTTCATTGGGATCTGGAACAGTGAGTGGTTTAACATAAGGGCAACAGAACTTGGACAATGTTCAGATATCTGAGGGCACCTCGAGTGTAATTTGTGTTAGGGTGGTGCAAGCCCTTGTAAGAAAGCGTGTTTTTGACAGTTAGTCTGCCTTCCTACTATCAAAGTTGTATTTGATGTGATTTTTTTTTCGTTTGGTTAGTACCAATTGGTGTGGCCGATCTATCTACGAAGTGGCTATAATTGTGAGCATTACGTTGAGTCGTGCATAAATAAAATAAAATTAATGATTCAATGGCTTAAGGCTAGTGCTTGGTTAGCTTTGTTTTCGGGTTAGGGTTAGTGTTTTTTCTGGTTTAGGGTTAGGGCTGGGGATAGGTAAGGCGTTGTTTTCGGTTTATGGTTAGGTTTAGTATTAGGGTTAGTGTTGTTTTCCTGTTAGAGTTAGTGTAAGTGTTAGGGTTAGTGTTGTTGAGACATTACTGAAAATCCTACATGTGGAAGAAAATCAGCAGTCCCGAGCCTGCACTCTTCATGGGGCTTCCCGGAAAACCCCCTCGGCCCTCTGGCCCCCTAAGGGACGTAAAGACCGAGAAGCCCCCTTCCCCGGAACGGTCGCTGCTACAAGTGGCCGCCTGGGCGTCCAGGACACTAGGTCGAAAACGCCTCCCACGAAAGTGTTCCTCCCGAGGGAGGTGTGGAATTTCCTACTGTGACTCGCTATCAACATAGTATCAATCTGGCGCCACCACAGCAGAGCTTGCGAGTCTTAATGGTTTAGTTCGCCGCAAAGCGTGGGATCATCACTGACCTACCTGGGGTTTAACCCCCACCGGAAGGTTTCCTCAGAGCTGGCGACCCAAAGCGTTTCCTAGCGGTACCTTTTGCTATTCTATACTGGTGCTCCTGGCCCTAAACCGGCACCGCTCAACAGCGTTGCTAGTTAATTGAGGGGACGAAACGGTCGCTTCGGAGTAACCCGACCCTCAACGGGTACATTGATTTTCATCATCGGCATTGCATCTAAATGCTTTGCCTAAGATCCGTAGAGACATAACTAAAAGTATTGATTATGTTCAATATAATATGCACAGCGCGACAGACCGTGAGCTAACATGAAAACTTTGCGCACGGAAGGCGTATATTTGTGGTCAACACCACTCAAACTTAGAGCTGTCAATATTTTTTTTTAAATGCTGCCCGGGTACCCGTTTGAAACCCGCATAATTATCGCCGCCATGACCGCTAATCAATGCACCTCATTCCACACAGTAGCCACCGTCTTGCTTCCAGTAAAATGCTATTGTGAACTTTCATGCAATACAAACTTTCATTACTTTTGTAAATACATTCGTCATGCTCAAATTAAACAGTAGAACATTCAAACACAATGTTTGACAATGACGTAACGTCCAGGCAGGTCCTAGGGGCCGAGCAGCTTGAATATAAATGTATAGGCGGCGGTAGTAAATAATCAATTTATTAAATTTAAACACTGACAACTGTGTACGTTTTATTTATTAAAATCAGTTATTGCTGTTTTTGTGTCGTTTTTTTTATTTTAGGTCTAAACGTGTTAACACAAGAAACACAAGCGAATGGACAGGGTGCGGGTTGGTTTCAGCGGGTGGTGACAGTTTATTTACCTAATAATTTACAAAACAATCACTCCCTTCATTTTTAAAAATATATATCATTTTTATTGCAGAGAAAATCATTCAAGAAATTAATATATTTTTTTATAAATTTTTTTTTAATATACAAGGGGGGTATTTTTTAAGCACGGTGGGAATCGGATTTGGAGTGAGAAGGGGGTGGGGAGGGTAAATAAACAGCTCTGTCTTGCCTAAACCGGCACTGAATGATGTCGGTAAATTCAAAGAACCTACTTTTTTTTTGTGCTCCGCTATTTTGTTTCATGTTCAGATAAATAAGAAGTATGACAAAAGTACTTTTTTGGGGAACGCATTTTATTTCACGTTGACAGATATTTCTTTTCAAGCGTTCTCGTTTCAAACTTATTTCACAACATATATTCAAACGAAAAGTTTTAACTTTAGAAAGTTCTTGAACCGCAATGTGATCACAGAAGAGCACCGTTCATACAGCCACGTTTTCACGGGGGGCCGCGTATTTGCACGGCAACGGATACCCGGGAACCCGTTGACAGGCCTATTAACAAGCACTGGATCTAGGTAAATAACTATCACCATCACACACCAATAACATTCATTATGATTTATGATTGATGAACATCTATTTGTTTGTCAGTAGCCCTGAGTAGCCATTACGATTAGCACTACCTCATGTGCATCAACACATCCTTACTCAAAAAATGTTGCACGTCTTCCATTTATACATGACTCCTCGTGAACTGGTCAAAGTCCGCCGCCCACTCTACTGGACGAGCTTGGTGTGGTGTGGTGAGCCCCGCGATGAACGCCATTTTGTTTAGGCATTCATTCATCTTTGATGGTAAGCTTCACTCTGTTTACTTTAGACCTCTCCAAACGTGAGAGGACAAAGGAAAGCTTCCTTTCAGCTGATTTAGTCGGGAATACCCGGTCAGACAAGCTGTGCAATGAATTTACTAGAGTTATACAGCATTAGATTGGTATATGGCTTTCAAATATTATTGTATATGTATATACATAGAACGGCTGCGGAAATTAACGATAAATTAATCGATAAATTAATCGATTAATCGTTAAAATTTAATTGATTACAATTATTTACATTGATTAAAATTTCAGAAAATGTTTATATTTTTTTTCAATTTATTAATAGTTTATATTTTGTGTAATTCACATACTTTCCCCTCGTATTATTATTATTATTGTTTATTTAGACGTGCATACATAAACAAAATGGTTTTTCTGCCGTATTTCTTGCATAGCAGAACGAATTTACTGTGTTACGTCACAAAATTTGGGAGCCATGGAATTACAGCACCTAAACCTATTTCGCGAAAAAATGAATGATCACTAAACGGGACTTATAGATCTATATATGAAACATAATATATCAAAATTAATCTATTAAAATTTTCCCGATTAATTTGAAAAAAAAATTTCTAATATAACTCTTCTTTGGGACAAAAAGCATAGAACGTCAAATCCAGTGGTACGCTTTGATTATTCAACACGTAGGGTTATCATAATGTTCTTATCGTAGATAAATGGCACACCTCTAAATGTGCCATTTTTAATTTAATCGGAATTTCAACTGCGCTATTCAGTGAGTTTGTAATAAACGAGTTTATTCAATTTTGTACGTCGCAATTGCTTTTTGTATAATACCTTTTGAACTATTTTATTTTTATTACTAATCTTTATGTTCATAAACAATAAATGTAGGCATAGTATTGTTATTTTATTATTTTAGGTGACAAATATTTGAATAGTTTTTGCCTATTTTCCCCAATCTTCCGATCTCTAATAACCTTGCAAAGTCTCTTTTTCACTAGTGTATTTGCGTATTGGCAAACACTCAACATTTATTAAAGGAACCAGAATGATCAAAGCATGTATTTAATACATGCAAGAAAACGCGATTTAGTATGGCTACTGCACATTCAAAGTTGAACTAATTAAAACATATTAATATCTGTGCGGTAAAGCACTGGTGCTGAACGCGCCATGGCCAAAACATCCTGATTGTCACAAGGGTGAAATCAGACAAACACAAAATGAAGCAGCTAAAAATTTTAGAGGATTTGGATTTTTAATTAGCGGCACTCGGGTCAACGCCTAGCAACAGGAAGGTATATAATAATATAAGGCTTGCGACTTTGTTACTAGTAGCTTGATTCTACCTGTACTATGATTCTTATTTTAGTGGTAACAAAATTTAATATTAATAGTTACGACATTGTTACTCATTGTATTTACTTTGATGCGAATACAATAAAGTTTAAAATTTAATGTAAGTTAACACTATCTGACATTACATCATTCTGTCTGGTACTAGAAGGTTACAATTTTTATTTAACTAACAATAAAAATATATATCTTTTCATCATCATTGTTGTTCCTATATACGGCATCCTTCCGTCTCGCGAGAAGATGGTGCATCACCGTTAGGTTAGGTTGCATTTTCTCGAGTGGCTGTGCAGTCCTATCCTTGAGTGACAGTCTTTACCACAGTTTTTACACACGAGTTCTGTGCATCCAAATGTTTTGGCCATTCTCCTAGCTCTTCTGTCTGCAGCCTCCTCCATTCTTCGCCCCTCGGCTACTATGAAGCCCTCTTTGACAACCGTGCGCCACGTAGATCGGTCTTCTGCTTTACACTCCCAGTCGTTTGTATGTATTTTGGCTGCTTTCATGTCCCTTTGACAGACATCTTTAAAACGCAAGCGTGGGCGACTTTTTTTCCTCTTTCCTGAACCAAGTTCACCATATAGGAGGTCCCTCGGGATTGTTGTTCCTACAGCCCGTTTAAATTCAAAACCTCCGCAACAGCAACTCTTTCCCCAGAGACATTTCAGTGTCTACGCGCTCAGCCCTATTCTTCCACTCAGACTTTTCTGTGACATTTCATCTCCTCTACCAGCCCTTAACTTCTATTTAGTCTTCTCTTTCATCTCCACGCTCAGCTTTAAATAAAAACTTCCATTCAGACCTCTCTTTGACCTTTACATCTCTACGCTCAGTCCCACACAGTGCTCGATTTAGGAAAAAAACTAGTGCTGGGGATGAAAATTTTTTCTGCAGAGCCGGGGATAAATGCCATCCCTGGTGGGGATGGTAGAAGTTAAAGCAGAGCCGGGGATAAATGCTATCCCTGGTGGGGATTGTAGAAGTTAAAGCAGAGCCGGGGATGAAGCCTCACAGTGCCGGGGATATCCCGGTTTCCGCAACAAATTGAGCCCATCTACTAATCCTGCTACTACCACTACTACTATTACCACTTCTACTACTACTACTACTACAATATAACATGACACCACAAGTGAAAACAAATTATTTACAATACAACACATAAAAACAAATGATATGCAACAGGTTCTAATGTTGAAATATATTTTAATTTGTTTGTTTCATTTTTTCAAATATCTTGGTTGAATTTACAGTTTTTAATAAAAAGTAGCTTGTTGCTGAGATGGAATTTACATTTAAATGTAAAGTGTGTTGTTTTCGTGTTCTAGCTAATAGATCTTGTTGTTGATGTTGCTGCAGTAGATGATGTTGTCGTTGATGCAGTAGTTGATGTTGTAGATGAAGTTGTTCTTGGTGTAGTTGTTACTGATGGCGTTTGTTGTTCATGTTATTGATGATGCTGTTGTTGATGACATTGTTTATGTTGCTGTCGTTGTTGTTCTGTATTTGAAATCGGTCTAATCAATTCTTAACAGTTATTTGCTAAAAATCAAAACTATTTAAACAAGTTATGGACTGTTCCATAACTACTTCTTTTGTTGGTTTGCCAGAAGGTAGGTCGCTAGCAGAATGCCTTCCGTCCTTTTAACCACTTTGTGGCATACAACCTGGCATCAAAATGTTGAAGTGGCGGACCATTAATTTTAATAAAAAGCAAGTGATTGATAGTTTCAACATCTAATGAATTCCGAAGAGATATGTGAGTTAAATTTATCGCGCTGAATCCTCGCTCACTATCAGCAGTAGATATTGGCAGAACATCTAATCTCTTGTACAAATCATTAAGTTCTGCATCAGCATCATGACCATCTTTTGTCATGCGAAATTGGTGTACTATGGCTGAAGTATGACGTGCTTCAATTTTCAAGATTTTTGAAGATCCATAATTTCAAGATCTCCATACAACATTAACTCTTCTGTATTTTTGGCCAATTTGCCTTACATAAAACTTCAGCATGTTTCAACACTAATACGCTGTTGTCAAAACGGGAGGAGATGTTGTCAACCAAACTTTGAAAAAACTTTTTCTTAAAATTGTGAAACTTTATTTGTTCCGCTTCCAATGGTGGCATAAGCTTGATTTCTTTAAAAGTACCTGTGCAAGAAAACTCCTTTAAAAAATCCTGACCACTGACAACACCATCATATTCTTTGAAGGCTGACAATGTTTTTATAGCACTTGAAATCTCAGCATTTACTGCTCTAACTGAGGATGAATTTTTTTGTAAAAATAGTAACAAACTTTTAACTTTTTTAACAACTTCAAGGTCTTCTTTGATTATTGTTAGTTCAAAAACAAAAATCCCTTTCTTCAGTTTATGACTTATTCCACTGCATTTAGTTCTATCTCGAACATTTCTGCTCATATCCAAACTGAGTGTTTCAAAATGTTTCACTAAAGCTGGATAGTTTTGCCAGATTGCTTGAACACTGCGCAAAGAGGATGCAACCCAACGAATATCAAATGTACGACCAATTTTTATTAACTATGTGTGTACTTCTTTTGCCACAATTTCCAATTGATTTCTATTCTTTGATGATCGTGAAAAATGCGAATATAATGATTCAGCAAATATCTGAAAGTGTGAGAGTTCTGTTGATGTTTTTAATACATCGTGAATAGCTAATTCCAATTTGTGAGCCATGCAGTGAAAAATAACAAAATCAGATCCACATCAGTGATGTGCCCATGGCCATGCTAAATGTGTATATCTGTTCCCAAAATACCTTCTGTGGCTCGCACTATTGGTTCATCACACCAATGCCCATCCAATCTTTGGCATTCTAAATATGCAGTGAAATCTTTATAATCTGCTTTAATTAAAAATGATTCTTCCATACAATTTGGATGGTTTTCTAAATACGTCACTGCATCCTGTCTCAACTGCCAAGCATTGTATGAAGATATTGGATTTACACAACTGGATTATTGAAGTTGGTCGATTATGGCGTGAAAAAAACAGTTACCATCACTTGGTACATCGATAACAATGCAATATAAATTACAAATGAATGACTGTCAGAGCAGACACGGTTCTAGGAGTAGGATGGAAAGCCAGTTTTCACACCTGCCTCTCCAATAAATAACACCCCCACACCATACCATCCCTTGATCTATATATTGGCTTATTTGAGGACCAA
>MUZC01004731.1:668958-684601 GCA_002072015.1 Radix auricularia | reverse complement strand
TTTTTACAATACGGCTCTTTAGACATTTCAATTTAAAACGAAATTTAAAAATATTTATTTTAAATATAATTCTAATAAACCGCGCTTTATGACAAACGAAAAGTGAACTTAAAATTGGAACCAAAGATTATAAGAAAACGAAACAATTAGAATTATTTTTACTTACGTTTATTTCGATTAATTCGGTAGATGGAAGCACAGGTACCAAACTTTTCTATAAAATTAAAAATTTCGTGATTGAAAATTTGACACTGCTGCATCTTACCGTTACCACTTATTCAGCTTAAAAAACCAGTGCCGGGGATAAAAAAAAAATTCTGCAGAGCCGGGGATAAATGCCATCCCCGGCGAGGATGGTAAAGGTTATAGCAGAGCCAGGGATGGAGCCTCACAGTGCCGGGGATATCCCCGGCATCCCCGGCGGTAAATCGAGCACTGGACTCCCACACCTCCATTAAGACTTTTCTGTGACCTTCCGCCTCCACTGTCAGCCATGTCCCAGCTGATAATCATATATTTTAGTCTTGATTGACCAGTACCCACTCTGTCTGCCTGTAGGCTTCTAAATTAATTAGCTTCTCTACAGACTTGCATCTTGTCAGTTTGATATTCCCATGGCTGTCTGACTCTTTTAATAAATGTGAATATTGGTGGGTCTGGCAAAGCTTATATATTTCAGACTTTCTGTTGATTCTAATTACATTCTACCATAAGAGTGTCTATTTTTTCTGAGGAAGAGATTTGATTACTCCCATGTATTAAATTTTCTTACCTAACTTATCAGTAAATTTAACACTTCTACAGTCTGCTTGTTTGTTTATCTTAGTATCACCCGAGATGGAGGAGTTAACAAACATTACACGATCGGTGCATCTCCAAATACTGGCCTCTTCCTGTTTACATTTCTGAACAATTGTTTACTGCTCCACAAAGCTGACTCAATAATTCGCTATAACTTAACTCGCAACTGTATGTTTGTTCTACAGATGAAAATGCAAACGCTTAAACTTGTAGTCATGGCGAGATAACATCAACACCCAGAAGCCAGCCCATGCCCTTGAAAGTAATTGCTGCCCATGCGGTTACCTCGTGCATGCTTCATCTCTCAGACACTCGGGAACTTGCACGTCTGCTTCTAACTCTAACTAATGGCTCACCTCCTGCCCCCTGCAGGAATCTATCCTATACCCAAGGGAGACCAGTTTCGCTTCCAGAAGGTAGTCCCGGGCAAGGACGAGCACTGCGGACATTGTGAAGACATCCCTCTCAACATACACGACTACAAGTGAGTAGTGCGATGGTGTCTTTTGTTTTTTAAACTCTTCACATTCATTAACATTTTTCTGTAATAAAGGCAGCATGTTAAAAAGTGCACAGTCATTAAATGAAATAATGTGATTTCGTTTTTATAATACAACACGGCTATATATTTAATACAACATGTATATAAGTAAAATAGATCGAGTTCATATGCGTGATTAAACATCGCTATATAATGTGAAATACAACATTTGTGTAAGTGTATGGTTATATGTTAAAAACAACATGGTTTTAAGTATAATCAAATATCGCTATCCGATATGCAAAATACAACATGATTATATGTGTAAAACAATATGGCTATATGTAAAATGTATTACAGGTGGACTGATTATTACGCAGAAGATCAACAATACATTCAAGACCAGCAACTCGGGGGGCGCTCCCCTTACGAACGTCAGGATGAAAAGTGGAATGGCAACTCTTTTCTCACGAACGGCAACTTTCAACCAAGGAACGGAAGCCAGTGGGAGAGTAACGGTCAAGACTACCAACCATTAAGCTCGCCATACCCGAGACCACCAGCACCCACCCCGGTGGCCATGATGAACCATGGATGTGAGAACTGCCTGCGGGAGTTTGGGGGCGTGCCTCTGAAGTGTGATGTGTGCGCCGGGGCAGGAAGTAACAGCGGATGTTGCCCCGAACAACCTCCCCGGCCACTTCGGAAGAGGGGCAATGGCTGGGGCTACTGCCCCCCGATTGACGTCGACCCAAGAAGTTTGATCCGGCCGAGAAACAAGAGTCTTCCAGACAGCACGAGGCCAACAGGGTAATCTTAAGATTAGCGGCAAGTCGGGTCTTGTGTTCATAAAAAAAGACGGTAATCTTAAGATTAACGGCAAGTCATGTCTTGTGTTCATAAACAAAGTCGGTAATCTTAAGTTTAGCGACAAACGATTTATATTCATTAACAAAGACGGTAAACTCAACACTAGCCTCTATTATATTATGTTCATAAACAAATACGGTTATCTAAAGATTAGCGACAAGTATCTAATATAAGCAAATACGACGATGTAAAGATTAGCTACAAGAATCTTATATAATCAAAGACGGTTATCTAAAATCTAAAGATTAGCGACAAGTATCTAATATAAAGAAATAAGGTGATGTAAAGATTAGCTACAAGTATCTTATGGTCATAAATGAAGACAGTAATCTCAAGATCAACGACCATGTTGTTAGGCTTAAAAAGCAGCTAGTTACTTGCAATTTCTATGCATCATGTTTTTGTTATACTGGTCCATCTCCACTCCTTAATGCCACTCAATATTTTTTTTCATTTGTATGTGTGTTACTATGGGAATAAATTTGTAGCTGCATTCTATCCAAAGAATTGGTTGCCACATTGACAAAGTTTTAGTTTCATTTTCAGTTTTGGCTGTTCCAGTTTAAAATTTTCTTACCCTAACTTTCAGTCCATCTCAGCTTTTATTTTTTATTGGACTTTTTTTCTTTTTTTTTTAAATTATAATTAAATAGTTTGTTTTGCTTTAAAGACATTAGCCAAAATTTTTACATATGTAATGTTCGTTTTATTGACAATAATTGTTTGCCTCCCTTTGAACATATCTTGTGTCCTTTTCATTGTTTAACATGTTCTTTGTCCACAGTAACAATCTTTCAAATATTTCCCAGCTTCTCCATACTATAATAAAAATATATTCCAGAGCCCCGTACTTTGCTCAAGAATCTAAGCCAACCTGTTTTCCAGTACAGACGCCAAAACCTAAAAAAAGCACATTTTCTTTTGAGGAATGGTAAGCCGATATTTCTAAGACAAAGTCATGGTTTCTAAAATGCATGTGTTCATCATGTTACATTAAGTTATGATGCATATATTCATGTTACAGACATTCAAGTCACAGATATTCATATCACAGACATTCCTGCCACAGACATTCCTGTCACAGACATTCATGTTACAGACATTCATGTTACAGACATTCATGTTACAGACATTCATGTTACAGACATTCATGTTACAGACATTCATATACTAGACATGAATGTCACATACATTGATATCACAGACATTCATGTCACAGACATTCCTGTCACAGACATTCATGTTACAGACACTCATATACTAGACATGAATGTCACATACATTGATATCACAGACATTCATGTCACAGACATTCCTGTCACAGACATTCATGTCTAGACATGAATGTCACATACATTGATATCACAGACATTCATGTCACAGACATTCCTGTCACAGACATTCATGTTACAGACATTCATGTTACAGACATTCATGTTACAGACACTCATGTTACAGACACTCATGTTACACACTTTCATGTTACATACATTTGTTTTATAAACATTTGTGTCACAGACATTTTTGTTACAGTCATTCAAACTATGACATAAATGTTGCGCAGATTAACTGCCCCAGACAGCCCTGTTATTGAATTAACTGCTAATTACAGATTAACTGCCCCAGACAGCCATGTTCTTGAATTACTTGTTGCAGAATCAGTCCAGGGACTAATGTTTTATGTTTATTTCTAAAGTTGTTTTCATTCTATTTAATAGATTTTAATCTAACCTTGCATTCATCAATTGAAGTCCCACAAATAAAATAAATGACTAGAGATTTAGAAAATAGCTGAAATTGTTCATGATAATCTACAACTACAAAAAGGATTGCCCGTGTTTGTTTAGACTTTTGAGACAAGGGCTAATAGGGTTGGATAGGAGGCGGAATTTGAAAAATTTTCTGAGCACAGTCTATGGCGACAAACTCAATCACTAAAACTTATCTTTTGAACATCTGTCTGTCCTCACGACACAGGTTGAGAACCGTTGATGACCGACTCCCCCATGAGGACATACAGAACTGCTGTGTGCCGTCCCTGTGCACCTGGTGCGCCCCTCAGTACGTCGACTGTTGCCCGGATTACAAGAATCCAGGGGCCTACACTCTTGTCAAACAAAGGCTTCCTCCGTATTAGCAAATGCTCTCTGTGTTATATCCCTTACCTTGACACACAAAAAGTCGAAACTCGAATGCTCTTGCCGTGCAAACGTTTTGATGTGCATTCGGTTGAATACATAAATGGCTAAAGACAGTTTTACAAGGAATTTTTTCAATAAAGCAGTGCATATTTTAAATCATGAAGTACAATTCAATGTATTATGAACAAAAGATGTAAAGTTTTCACACAATAAACTTTTGCAGTTGCTGCTAAAAAAATAATTTGGTTCTTTTTTATCATGTTGCCACCTACTGTAAAAGTAATTGTATGTTTATTTAAATTATTTTCTCTATATCTAAGCTCCTTGCTATTAGTGTTTTTAAAATGAAATGTTCATCTTAACAAAAATTTCTGTAATGGAAATATTTTATCGTCTATAAATTTGGAATATTATTACTTCATATTTCTGGTACCAACAGAATGTAGCTTTTAAACTATTGTTATTTTGATGATTTTAAATTTAAATGGAAAGGAATTTTTCGTTAGCTTCAGTGCTCAGCTTTGTAAAGAATAACTTATCTCTCTTGGAAGAGCAACAGTATTTCAGATTTCTCATTTCCCAGAAATTTTGATTTTATGACGGACAAAATATAGGCAACTGAATTGTCAAGACTCGTCAAAACTGTTATTTTTATTTTGTTTGTGTTTAACCTTTTTTAAAAAGTTAAAACACAAAGGCAAGAATGAATAAGCCTAATTTATTTTATCTTATTATAAAAATCAGGGGAAATAATACGTATTCGAAGTTTTCGGTTCGGAGATAAAGTCCCCATTCCTTCCCTTTGTTCGTTATTTAAATTAGTTCTTGACATTGAGTATCCGGTTTGAAATCTCGCAATTTCCTGAACTTAAATTCCGGGAAGTCAATTTAATGAGATCACTGTAAAAATTGAACAATAATTTTTTGGAGTGATTTTTTTTAAAAATATGTAATAATTTATTCAAAAGGGCTTAGACTTAGATGTTTTGTTAACGAAATTTGTGATCTACAACAACCAATATTGATGATTCGTTTCCTTTTCTTTTGAATTCTATGACTGACATGTCTTTAATGTCCCGGTGGTTTATGAGCAGAGAAGACTCAGATGTGACATAAAGTGAAATGCAGTCTTCCAGGAAAATCACAATATCCCAATAAAAAATACGTCACAGCTTCCCAGGGAAAACACAATATCCCATACAAAAATGCGTCACAGCTTCCCAGGGAAAACACAATATCCCAATACAAAATACGTCATAGTTTCCCAAGGAAAACACAATATCCCATACAGAATACGCCACAGCCTCCCAAAGAAAACAAAATATCCCAATACAAAATACGTCGCAGCTTCCCAGAGAAAACACAATATCCCAATACAAAATACGTCACAGCTTCCCAAGGAAAACACAAAATCCCAATACAAAATACGTTAGTCTTCCAGGGAAAACACAATATCCCAATACAAAATACGTTATAGTCTTCCAGGGAAAACTCAATATCCCAGTACGAACTGCCTCATTCTGCAAGGTAAACGGCATTTCTAAATACAGATTGCATGTTAAGGTTAAAGAAATGTCTTCTGGCATGCGCTGTGTATCCGGGGCGTCTAAAGCCAGGGAGTAGGGGAGAAGAAGTTTTAATCAGAAGGTGCTGCGAAGATGGTTTGGATGTTACTAGCTTTAAGTGGGAAATGAGATTATATCAACAATTTAAATATATAATATATCTAAAATGGGAATATTGATAAATTTAGAGTTTTCTCTCTTGCGGATCCATTCGGCTGAGATTTTCATGTATCAAAGAATCAATTTAAATTAACAAGAGATTTAAATTCAATTTTAGAAAAAAACTTTTTGCTACTAGAATCTATGTAATTAAAATAACGCCAAAAATATCTCTCCAAAACTATTTTTAATAAGAAATTTGGAAGGGCAGAGTCTTCCTTAACTATATGTTTGAGCTTGTACTTTAACTTTTTATATCTTAGATATTGTTTTCTAAGGGAGGCTTTCTATCGTTTGTTTTCTTTCGTGATCTAGTCCATTTCTAATTTTTAAAATACATTCACCGGCCCATGGCCAATGATATATGAGCACCCCGTGGCTACGGATACATGAGCACCCCATGGCCACTGAAACATAAGTACCCCATGGCCACTGAAACATAAATACCCCATGGCCACTCAAACATGAGCACCCATGGCCACTGAAACATAAAGCACCCCATGGCCACTGAAACATGAGTACCCCATGGCCACTGAAACATGAGCACCCATGGCCACGGATGCATTAGCTCCCCTTGGCCACTGATCTCCAATGTCAGCTGACTTAATCCTTACACTCAATAACACAAAGGGGAAACAATCCTGTATTCGATTAGATCAAGATGTTGAAACCAATCTACATCTCCCAGCAAATCTCTTCTCGTATTCTGCCACGTAAATCTCGTTGGGCTACCAGCCGTAATTTCTGAGCCAATTGCATAAAACTCAAGAGTTTTCTTAGCGGAAGCGTTCTTGGAAATGGGAGCCATCGAAATAAAATATAAAAAATTTGTAATTGGAATACAGCGGGCTGTAATGATTTCCAAGAACACGATACAAAAAACATTATTGATAAAGTCTGCATTAGCATAGCTAAGTGCGGTGAGGAGGGACTCTTGTGGTGGCCAAGCCAATGATGGAATAATTATCTAGCGCGGCGCACACAAGAAATGTTTGCATTCGGGATACTAGTTTACAAATCTGGTTTCCCAGCCTCAGTTGACACCCTATACAATACTCATCTCCCTTCCCCAGAAAACCCTAAACAGCGGAAGTGTCCTTACTCAGTCTGTTTCGAATTCAAATTTTCCAGGTTTTTTTAAATTTAAATATCATTATTGAGTAGTGTTGGAACAAACACAAATTAAATTTTCACCAACAAAAATAAACTGGAGAATGTTTTTTGTTTACCTGCCACGGACACGATCTTATTTTTGTGTATTACATTCTTTAAATTGTTTCGCCATTGGTTATTTATATTTTCTTAACCTGCGAATGTCACAAACATGATTTATTTTATTGTATGACTCCAATTCTTAGAAGTTACCAGCGGTTAGTTCACCTGGTGTTCTCTTTCAATGATATTACTTTCCCGCACTCCCTACCTCCACTTCTTATTCCTATTTCACCAATCACCAATGTTCCCTTTAATGTGCGGGGCTGCGGGGCCGCGCAGCAATTTAGAATTACCGCGCAGCAAATTAGTTATAATATTGCCCAAAAAATGAACGCTGTGGAACTTTGCACACAAGAATTTTCAATTTGCACACGTACCAAAGAACCTTAGAGGGAACAGTGCCCATCACCAAAACGATGTGATGATGTGGGACGTGGTGGTCGAGAGTTAGCGCTCTCGACTGTCATACTGATGGTCACGAGTTCGAATCCACACGAAAGTGACGATTTGTTCTCGGGGCCTGAGGAGTCCCCGAGTCACCCAGCTACCGCGTGGAACCCCTATAGCCGTGGCCTGTGACCGCTACATCACTTGCCAACAGATCATCTCTCATGGTCTGTGGACGCAATTATCTTCTGCATAGAAAGAGCGTCTGTATATCTAAGATAAGATAGGATGTGTTATTTTGAACCAAAAAAAATTTAAATGACTTGCCAAGTGTGCTTCTTGAACAATTCCATAATTGCTTTGAACAATGCACCAGTAAACCAATGCCAGTTACCAATGCCGGTAAACTAATGCCAATAAACAAAATGCCAGTTAACCAACGCAAGTAAACCATTGCCAGTAACGAAATGTCAGTTAACCATGGCGGTTTTTCTATAGATTGGTGCACACTTGCATACCGGTTTTTCAATTGACGTGTGTTTCAATTCAAGGCCCCCTTGTCAGGTATGTTCTCTAAGACATTAAACCTCTTATTGAACAAAGGTTTCTTTTTTTTAAAAAAAAAAATTATGCAACAAGGAGTTGTTGTTTTTTTTTTAAACACTTTCAGAACTTGATGATTAAATTATTAACACTAGATGAAACCGTAACATTAAAAGAACTAAAGACATAGTTGTGCTAAAAATAAATTAAACAAACAGTTCATGCTTTTTAAAAATGATAATTTGACTTGAATCCCTTGATAAATCTTATCTTATCTTATATGTTACAGACGCTCCATCTCTATGGAGATTATTGCGTCCTATGTTTATCTATGGTTGGTGTTTAGTCCTGTATTATTATTAGAGTTTAAATGATGATAAAGTATTGGCTTTCCTGGTTTCTTTAGGCAACCCATTTCACGCCCGAACATAGGATGTGAAGAAATAAAACTTGTATGTGTTTGTTCTTGCATACGGAATAAGAAAGGTGTTTTTATCTCTTTATCTATCTGAGGGTTGTATTACGTTATCTTTGTGTTGTATTTTTAAATTAGAATTAATTGCTTTACGTATAATTACTAATTTACTCTTGGTTCTTCTATCCTCTAGTGTTGAAGGTTTAATAATTTTACTAATGATGTTATTCTTGTCAGTTTTGAATATTCTAAAGTAATGAATCTGACAGCTCTTTTTTTTAAAATTTGTTCTAGTTTATCAATATTTTCTTTGGTGTGTGGGTACCATGCAGAAGATGCATATTCTAGTATAGGTCTCACCAGGGTGAGGTAGAATTTTAGTTTTATACCTTTCTTATATCAATTAGTTGATGTAATAGATTTATTTGAAAGTCGTTTTAAAATTTTCATTAATATTACAGTTACTAAAGGGCATATTCTACGACTTACATATAAGTATTTTTTTTATGAATTTTGGTTTTATTGTAATGTTCTCAATAAAATAATGTGTTTTTATTAGGGCTGTTATCGATTAAATTAAATTTAATCGTTAACTTTTGAAAAATTACCGATTAATTAATCGATAATTTTGTTAAAGTTAAAAATAAAGATGTATGACGTCCTTAAACTGAAAATTTCAAGGGAAGTAATAAAAACATGCTATTGATAATTACATTAAGTTATTTTTAAAACAGTTAGCACTGAAAACAATTTAAATAACGTATTAAAGTTGAGGCACTTCAATGAAAATTTCAAATTAATTTTATAAATATAACAGTAATACAGCTGTATAGAAATTGTTTGATGATTACTAAAAACATAAAGATCATCTTTTTATCTCAAGTGGTTCGAAAGTTATGATTTTTTTTTCCCTGAGACATCATAATCACTTTTTTTTCACCTTTTCGTTTTCCTTCATATTTTATGCCCTTTTATTGCATTTTTTAAAAAAATGTAAAGTATTTAATTTAATTTAAAAGACGTACTATTGTTAAGAGATATATTTAAAATAAGTAGAACCTAGTTCAATATAATGTCAATGAATTTAAATTTTGTTATTGTTAAATAATTAAAAACAATGTTGTTTTTTTTTATATCATTGTCCTTATAAAACAGGTTATTTTAAAGTTTACTATATCTGAATTCCCTTAACGGAGAAGTTTGTACGTAAAAAAAAATAATAAAATAAATACTTTTATTAATTATTTATTAATATGTCGATTTTAAAAAAAATAACAACATTTCTTTACTTTTAATCACTATTTTATTGATTAAAATAATTTTAATCGATAAAATATTTTACCGATTAATCGAGAAATTAATCGGTAATTTCCGCAGCCCTAGTTTTTATATCAATTTGTTTTGGTTTGATTGAGTCATTCACAAAGTTTCTCCTTTTTTTCCTGAGATTTAAAAAAACACACAGAAATTCTAAATTATTATCCATTCGTTCAAATCATAAGGAAGTGGTGACAGTTGAACTGTAAACACACGCGTATTATTTTTTTAACTTTCACCTGTAAGTTAACCTGTCAGACACACTTTTGTAATGTCTCCTGTAAGTTAACCTATCAGACACACGTTTGTACTATCTCCTGTAAGTTAACCTGTCAGACACACGTCTGTACTGTCTCCTGTAAGTTAACCTGTCAGACACACGTCTGTACTGTCTCCTGTAAGTTAACCTGTCAGACATACGTCTGTACTGTCCCTTGTAAGTTAACCTGTCAGACACACGTCTGTACTGTCTTCTGTAAGTTAACCTATCAGACACACGTCTGTACTATCCCTTGAAAGTTAACCTATCAGACACACGTATGTACTGTCCTTTGTAAGTTAACCTGTCAGACACACGTCTGTACTGTCCCTCTGTGAGTTAACCAATCAGACCCACGTCTGTACTGTCCCCTGTAGGTTAACCTATCAGACACACGTCTGTACTGTCCCTTGTAAGTTAACCTGTCAGACACACGTCTGTACTGTCTCCTGTAAGTTAACCTGTCAGACACACGTCTGTACTGTCCCTTGTAAGTTAACCTGTCCGACACACGTCTGTACTGTCTTCTGTAAGTTAACCTATCAGACACACGTCTGTACTGTCCCTTGAAAGTTAACCTATCAGACACACGTCTGTACTGTCCTTTGTAAGTTAACCTGTCAGACATACGTCTGTACTGTCCCTCTGTGAGTTAACCAATCAGACCCACGTCTGTACTGTCCCCTGTAGGTTAACCTATCAGACACACGTCTGTACTGTCCCCTATTAGTCGTAAGAGCTTCGGTATCGTCCTATATATTACCCTGGCTTAACTTAAATCATGCTTTCATTCAAATGTTTGCGGTAGATTGGTTTTAATGAAACTAAAATACATTAAGTCACTGCGCGTGAGCAAGGTCCAAGATGAAGGACAAGAGACCTTCATGTTGCAGTCCCCGGCGTTGATATTTGACTTTGATCCTAATACTGGTTCTCAGCCAGTCGTGATAGTTTGACTCCACCTTTTTATAATTTAAATGTCTCCATTGTCTCAAAATTCGTTTAAAAAATATTTACCTATTATAATTTATATAAATTTTAAAAATTTTCAATATACAATTTTAAAATTCTTTTCAAATAAGCATCATGGTTTAAATGAATTATATTAATAGACTCATAAACTTCACATATGTTTTTTGAGTGTTCATAGGAAGTTGATGACGTGACGTAAAATGTACAACCTGAAAGCAGGTTGTTGGTCCTCGTGTCAGTGTCGTGTGCAAATGTTTCAAGACACTTTTGTTTTTAATTCTAAATTCCTCTATTTTGATCTTGTTTTCGAAAATGTAAAATGTAAACTCTTTTCATACTCATGATGTTAGATCATCCGACTACCCCCCTTCCCCCCGGCCAACCTTCTTTTTTATACATAAGTTGGTTGTAAATCACCTAATCACGTGACTCTGTTCAGACACTTTATTTGAATTCCGAGTATCACTAAGCAGCATTCGATGTCGGCTGGTACGCTCGTTGCGGAAAAAAAATCAACGCCATGTCATCGCCGTCAAAACTTACGGAGAAGGATGACAACTCCACGTCAGCGCTCGACAAATTTATCTCCCTTTCCCTTAAGGTAATCATATTATGGAGGTAATCGTTCCTCTCTTGGCCCATCAGATTAACTTTATTAGCATAACAGCGTCATTAACACTTGACCGGACCCGTTTAGGCATTACTCTAAGGCATCAACATTTACTGGACAAACCCCGTCATTTTCTCTTTAAGGTCTGTGGACAACAGCGCGAACACAGATTACAAATCGGGGGAGGCGATCAACAAGGATTGTCTTCCCCTGGTCTCTGTAGAGAGAGGAGGAGAAGAGAAAAAAACACATAATTACACCGGCATTCGTAGCATTAAAGGCGAAGTGCTGATTAATTCAAAATTGATTAGGCTGCCACCGGTCCGCTGCTGCCGGGAAAGTCTCGTGTCCCGACCCCCGTGTCACATCGGATCTCGAGATAGGATCAACGGGATCTGCTAGCGCGCGATCCCTGATAGCGCCATTTTCATTTCGATGCAAATGAAGGGGCGAGTTTTGGGTAGCGCGGGGCCGCGGCTCGTCTGTCACTTTGCTTCTTGCTGTGCTCTCAGGGATTCTGGACTTCATTTTTGACAAACGCGACTAGCGATGGAAACAGCGGATAACATTGGCATAAATTTGTTTCGCACTAAGATCTTCATTGGCTGGACGAGGCCTTTTTAATTTAGGCGACTTCTTAAACTTGCTCGATTAATTCCCTTTCCTTTTTTCCCTCTTGTTTTTGTAATTATAAACCGTAAAGTTTAAATTTTTGATTCATGTTGTTTAAATAAGTTTAATCTTCTGTCGAAACTGAGACTGAATGGAAAGACTTAAGATTCTGTTTAATTAAAGATTACTGGCCGAGAGAAAGCGACTGGCCCTGGCCCTAGGAATGCATGAAAATTATTTTGATCTCTCTTTATATAAGTTTGTATTAAATGATAATTTAGTTCCCATAATTAAAATCAAAATGTAAAATGTATTAAGTTCAACACAAAATTAGACCAAACCTTATACATCAGCTGGTAAACATAGAGCGCCATAGATGCCCCTTAGGGTAACTATGACATTTTGGTACCAAACATATTTACATGTTTTGCTTGCCACTTTATTCATGATTCTTGTGGCACTCTTGAGATTCAATATAAAGAACTCCACAATTGGTACTTTTTACTTTGTGCGGGCATAAGTATGTGTTTGCATGTGTACATGTGTGTGGGTTCTTGTGTACATATGGGTGTATTTATGTTTGTCATTGAGTACTCGTATGTTGGGTGACAAAATTTGCGTGTGTGTGTGTGGGCATGTGTGTGTTAATGCGCGCGTGCATGCGTTCGTTCGTTAGTGTGTGCATGCGTGCGCTTATTTCTTTGACTTAGGTCGGAATAGATCGATAAAACGCCTGAAAAATTTCGATTGATTGATTGGTAAGATTTTTTTTAAATACTTTTTATTTATTAATTTACTTTAAAGCTTGCACTAAAATGATTTTCTTGAATATTGTCCAATGATTGTACAACAACGTCAAACTCTGTGATCAAATAGAAAGTTATGGAAGCGGTATAAATATAACTAAGAAAATTGGCTGGGGCTATTTCGTGAAATTGAATTTGTTTTTTTAGATCCTGAAAATTATTTGCCAACTATTTTATTGTTTCTCATCGAATTCGAATTTTAAAAAATTAAATCTTCAGGACAAACAATTTACTTTTAATAGCACTTTTTAATAACATACTTTGTTTAGATATTTGATTTTTGCCTTCAAAATGTTAATTTAATTTGATTTTTCTTAAAAAGAGCGGTAACTGTTGCATAATTCTCACAGATTTTAAATTAAAAAATTTTCTTATAAAAAAAATTAGATAATAAATTTAAATTATATATTGAAAATTCTATCAATTTCAAAAGCGAAAATACACACACATTTAATAAGCTTATGATGTTATTAATGCAAGCATTCATTATAGAATTCTAATAAGATTTTTTTTCAGGGAATTTCAAAATATATCAACCAAATTTTTAAAAGACGCAATTTTTAGCAGTTTGTCTTTACAAAAGTAATATAGGTACAGTGTTTCGGTTCCGTGAGAGAAAAGCTGCTGTATCGCTGAGGACAAGCTACACATATAACCAGTGGCGTAACTAGGGGGTGCGGTGATGGCGGGCCGCCCCGGGTGATACCATCAGGAGGGGGGGTGACACCAAATGCTGGAATAAAAATACTGAGTCAGAGTTTATGTCCAAAAAAAAAAAAAACTCACAATTTTTTTTCCCCTAGAAAAAAAGAACGAAATAGAATGAAATACGATAAAAGCGAAAACTAGAAAAATTACTCCAATCTTTATCAGCGCTCTTTTGTTGTGTGCTATTTACTATTTTATGGATCACCGTCACGAAATTAATTAGTAAATTAAACTAAGACAACAATTTGAAAAAGAAAAATTACAAAACGTGTCGCGTTTACAGTGGCGTCACTAGGGGGTGTGGACCGCATCGGGGGACACCATCACAAGGGGTGACACCTAAATGTAAAATTCTGTATGTTCTCTGTATTTTGCACTGGAACACTCGGGGGACTTTTATGGATTAACTCGTGAGGTGGGGTGACACAATGAGCTACCGCACCGGGTGGCACCAACCCTATGGACGCCCCTGCATATAACAACTCAAAAGACTTTCTGCATGCATTCTTACTTCTCTTAAGATTGCGTTTTAATTAATCTTAATTTCAATTACAAAATAATTTCTTTTCAAGTTCATGGCGTATTCTTAAAGCTATTTTAAGACGTTTACGATACTCTAGAGCTAATCGCCTAATGGCAAAAAAGAATGAATAACTGTTTAATCATTTATTAGCCAATATACGGCACTCTTATTTTAAGACTTTACAAAATTGTAATTGTCCCGTGTAGAAAAAAAATATTATTTATTACTCTCTCAAACGTATGCAAAAAAAAAGAAGAAGAGTTTTTGTTTCTAATAATTTTTTTAGTTGTAGATCTAGTTTTTTTTTTTTTAAAGCGTATACTTTTTAAATTAAACCTAGACAAATTTAATTATCCGAAAGTTGGTATGAATTCTGTGACGAGACTCAATCCTGGCATATGGACAGAGTTGCGAAGTTAACCAAAATTAATTATAATAAAGTTTGGTTACATTTCTCTGCACACTTTTATTACATTAAATTAAATAGCTATTTGGCCCGCGTCACACACAAAAAATGCTATCAGAAGACTAGGAAACCCTCTAATTTTTTATTGTTTCTAAAGCGCATTTTGGTTTGATAATTTTTACTGCATTAAGTGGCCAAAAACAAATTGAAAACTCTTGCTATGGCATTTTTAACAAAAAATATTTGGAAAATTTTCTTTATTTTGAACATTGTAAAATTGATCCCCATAACGAGATGCTGGGGGCAACTTGCCCATGAGATCATGACTTAAGGTGCCATTTGTTGACACAATTTAAGTAATTTCACAACTGCGCTGTAGTAGTTTTTTGTCCAAAAGGAAGTCCAACAGGATTTCTTTCTGGTGGTTAGAGATTGGAACTATGTCCTTACTTTTTTATTTAAAGTTACTAAATAAATAAATTAAGGCTGCGGAAATTTACGATAATTTAATAGATTAACCGTTTAAAATTTTAATTGATTAAAATCAATTTGATCGATTAAAGTTCCCTTAAAATTTAAGAAAATATTTATAATATTATTTTCCACTTCGTTAAATTTTTTTTCATACTTTTCTTTTGTATCATAATTATTATTATTTATTTAGACGTGCATACGTAAACAAAATGGTTTCTCTTCCTTATTTCTTGCGTAGCAGAGCGAATTTGCTGTGTCACGTCCCAAAATTTGGAGGCCAGGGAATTAACCAAGACTTCACCGATTTCGCGAAAATTGAGTCGTGACTTAACGGGATCTATTTATGCGTTATAAGATATTTATATTTATATATATATAT
>MUZC01004731.1:640401-665130 GCA_002072015.1 Radix auricularia | reverse complement strand
GTACTAATATACGCTATATAAATACTGAAAATCCCCCATTCGACTATTTCCCGTGTAGGTAGAAGAATGAAACTTTGGGAAGTTGTTAAGTACACTCTCCTAACGCTAATTTGCACAAACACATTTTAAACTTCCCACTCATTGGGGGCCGGGGGCCCAAACGTAGTTTTTTCTTATATTAAAAACTCACTCATCACTAATTCTCAAATTGACCGTGTAGGTAAAACCATGAAACTTTTGGAAATTCTTGAGCATACTCTCCCGACAATAATGGCAATCGTTCCCTAAATTCTCACTCATGGGGCCCGGGGGCCCAAAAACATTTTTCCCCCGTTAATTGAGGTATATAAAATTTGCAATAACTAATTCTCCTATTTCCCGAGTAGGCAGAAACATGAAATTTTAGGATTATTGTTAAGTATATTTGCCAAATTATCGCAGGCGAAAATATATTTCAATTATCACTTTCTGGGGTCCAGGGGCCCAAATTTTATTTTCCCCTATATGAGATATATAAAAATTTAAATTCACTAATTCTCCTATTTCCCGTGTAGGTACACTCTCCTAACGCTAATTCGCAAAAAAGAATGTTAAAATTCCCACTCTTGGGGGCTTAGGGGCCCAAATGTAGTTTTTTCTTACATTAAAAACCGTATTATCTCTAATTCTCAAATTTACCGTATACGTAAAGACATGAAACTTTTGGAATTTTTTGAGCACTCTCTCCCAACAAAACTTGATAAAAAGTTTTTTAAAATTCTCACTCAGGGTAGGGCTGGTGTTCCCAAATGTATTTTTTCCTTAAATGAACTGTATTTCACATCTCCAATTGTAACAGGTGAAAACATATTTAAATTATCTTTCTAAGGGGGCCGGGGCCCAATGTAGTTTTCTTCTTTATATGAGCGAAAATTACTAATTCTCCTATTTCCCGTTTAGGTAGAAGCATGATACTTTAGAAAGTTGAGCAATACATATCCGCAATGGTAAGAGGAGTAAAAAGAAATAACTCCCTGGGGGCCGGGGCCCAAATGTATTTGTTTTGATATAAAAAACAGACGCATCACGTATTCTCTAATTTTCGGTGACGGTAGAAGCATAACAGTTTGGAAATTTGTTGAGGAGGCACTCACGACGAAAATTAACAAAGAAAAATATTAAAACTCCTGCTCATGTGGGGCCGGCGGCCCAAATAGGTTTTTTCCTTACATTGGCTATGTAAAATTTAAAAACCACTAATGAAATTTTCGAAAGTTGTTGAATACACTTCTGCGATGGTAACAGGCGAAAAAAAAAACACTTAATGGGAGCCTAGTGCCACAATATAATGTTGTTTTCTTACTCATGTAAGCTATATAACAATTGAAAATCTTTAATTCTACTATTTGGAATAATGGGATTTTGGAAATTTGTTAATTATACTATCACGATAGTGCAGTCTTAACTGGTGTCTTGGGATTGCTGGTATAGAATTGCAGACACTATGCTTTTCGGATAGGCAATNTATATATATATATATATATATATATTTATATATATATGCATGTTTATTCGTCAGTCGTGGCTAGACCTGCCAGCCAATTTTTTTATTTTTTTTTAAATTTCGGCTAGCTGTCATAATTTTTTGGTGGATATCCGATTGGCATTTGCGGCTGGTAATGAAATATTCGGATTAAATTTCACTGAAGCCTGACAGATAATGAAATAATAAAACTTCAACCATTATAAAAACACTTTTACAATACTTAAGAAAAAGTTTTATTATTTTTAACAATAGAAAAAAAAAAACGTTTATATTACAGGAGCCGACCATGAAGTACCCACACTCCAGATCGGGGAGGGGGTGTAATAGAGTGTGACAGTTTGTGACAGGGGTTGGTGGGTTAATGGGGTCCTTCCGTGCGCGACGTCGCGGTGTTTTATTATAAATCAAATTATTTTGCTAATAAAAAATAATTTTTGTTCGAAAGTCTGAGGTACTTAAGTGGGGTGGGGGTGTCCAAGATTTGATACAGTTTGTGACGGAAGGAAGGGGGAGTAAAATTGTTAAAAATAGCGTGACGTACTTTTTGGACGACCCTAATACAGTGGAATGAATGTATTCCACGCATTCAGTTTATGTCACTCAATACCTGATAGGCACTTAGAATATCAGTTTAGAATTCTCATTATTAAAACAAACACGATGTAGTTTATCAGCTGTTAAGCTAAAGCGGACGAAAATTCGGTGGTGTATTCGGCGCGCGGCGTCCGCTGAGTGGTCTATTCGTGGCACACGACTCGTGGGTAAAATTTTGTGTAATTCTTTCTGAGATCTCGGTAACTGGTGAAACCAAGATCTTCAATCAAGGCCTAGCACTCATCGTTAAATTTGAAATAACGCTGTAAACTTACTACACTACCAGTCTACCAGCAAATAAATTAAGGCCTATTTTATTTATAATGCCAAAGAGACGTTCTTATGGTCGAGGAAGAGGGAGAGGTTCCGTCTTTCAGCAAGACAATGAAGAACAAGCAGAGAACACTGCCTCTGAGACTAATCAAGAAAGTGAAATGGAAGGCATAAAAACTGAAACAAAGCCCAATGATAATGATGGCGACGATGGTTTAGATCAACAATCTAATCCAGCCGAAGATGGCCGTTTTGATGATAAGCAAGAAAAATTGGAGAGTACAAGTTCAATAGGTAAAAAGGATTTATTAGATTTGGTATATTAATTTAATTTAAATAAGGGAGGCGTTACATGGAAAAATCTCTGTATAACGGTCGCCGGATAAGGAGATTTCTCCCAATAACACCCGGGTGTTAAACGGAGATTTACTCAGATTTTTATTAAGCAAATAATCAGTACTTTTATCTAACGAAGTGATTTTTCGCACGGCACGGTTTTGCCCCGTGCCTATAATTTATAAAATTGTGCGGGGTCGTCGCGCATGTGTGCTCTCAGCGGCTGATCACATTGAAAAACAAAATAATAGCCGATTTCACTCGATTTAGGCTAAATTGTGCAGTTATATGTTAATAGTACTAAAATTTATATGTTTATAATACTAAATACTAGTTACTAGTTACAATTTAATGATTACTGAAATTTTAAAGTATTGCTTCCATAAAAATTGATTGATGTCTAATCAATGATAATTATTGATAATTAGATATAACTTAAAATAATCGCAAGTCCACATAAGCTTCTCTAGATTGACTAGACTAATGTTTAGTCAGCTAAAGAGTGTGACATTATTGGATAGAAGATCGAATCCTGAAACAGTCTTTTTTTTTCTTTTCTGTTGTTTTTTTTGTTGGTTTTTGTTTTACAACCACAGTGGTCCACAGTGACGATGCTTGCGAACACTCAAGCAGGCTTTTTTTCCAGGGACAATTTTTTATATACCTCACCCCATGCCTTTATTATCTATTCTGTTTGAGTCACTGACTTCACTGAGTGAGTCACTGTTACTGAAGTTACTCGTTACTGTTATGCTTATACTTATACTCAGTCTTACTTACAGTACAGAACAGAGTACGGACTCTCACTTTTCAATATTTTTTTTAAAAAATGATGCTTTACCATCATAAAGTCTTTCACTTTAATTAATCAAAATCAATTATTAATTATAAATCATTAATAATTAATTAGCGAACGGCGGTATGCAGGTGCGAATAATGTTCAAAATTATCGGCGTGGTTATGACATCAAAACCATGCGAATAACACTTGCCTTTATCTAATTTTAATTTAGTATTATATGTAACTATCATAGCTTATTTTTGTTTTAAAAATCAAAATAAATAATTGTGCTTAGTCTTGTCAGCTCTAATTGATTTGCAAGTGACATTGGTCTCATTGGAACTAAAATATTAAATAATGTTAAGGGGAGGTGCGGGTCAAAATTTGGCAAAAAATTACATTTTTAAGGATTTCTAGTTTTTGATTTATTTGGTTTCTAAAGCCATTTTTTAATATAAATCATATTAAAAATTTTGTGATATTATATTAGAACATATTTTAAAATATTATTTTATTAACCCTATAAGGGGGTGTAAAGTCGTATTTTGATACTAAATACAGTATTTTTACGGTCTACATTCAAGTACTTGAAATCATCCCACCCCATCGAAGGTGGTATCAGTGGAAAGCTGGATTTCTCTAGATTTAGATGAATATAAATTCCCGACCAATCAAAATTTACACAATCTTGCATTTGTTGATTCGCGTTCAAAAAATGACACTTTCTTGACTTACTTATCGGGTTTCCGCATTTCGTATGCATAACCCTTGACCTTTCAATAAACCAATGATTTTGATTGGTTATTGCTGTGGAAATTACTTTAGGCTACTTCCGTTTCTACGTAAACAAGAAAAAATGTTCGGATAAACTATTTTCATATAATAAAATTCAGAGTTTTGTGCTATAGCACAATGCTATTATATTAACACTAAAACTACTTTCTAATCGATCACTTTAGCGTGAAATACGTAAATATGAAGGTGGGTCTTGTATTCTCATCACTCGGACTCGGTCTCAAACTCAAACTAACTAAAACTTATAATAATAGAAGTCTCAAGCGTCTTAGTACTCCTAGCGTCCATTATGACCATTCCAATATAGTAATAATAAGAACATATTACGTTCATGTAATAAAAGTAAAATTAATAGTAATAATAGCTACTGTCTGTCTACTGTGCTTAATTTTACCCAAATAATTTTTAAAATATTCTATGAGCTAGCGTATTTTTGTCACTAGAACTAGTGATAGCAATAATAGTAATAGTATTAGTATTTACTAGAGATAATAAGACTAAGACAAGATATGCATTGGACAGAATTAATAATCAATAAATAAAACTAGACCTAGATTGCTATTTAACTTTAACCCGTGCTCTTGCTAGGATACATCTGTAGATAGTACATAAAAGATAACCCTGACAAAAAAAGAACAACACAGGCCCAAGCCCAAGCACTTTCAATTTGAAAGTATTTATTGTGAATTCAATTCAATTTTATTGAAGTCAAAGTGTATAAATCTTAGTATTCGAAGTGTTAAATAATAACTTAAGATCTACATTTATGTCTGCAATGAAAATTCAGCTTTGGGATTGAGACTATTAAGTAATTTTGAACTAAAAATGAAATAACTGCACGAAGCAGCGAAAATTACAGGCGGAGAGTAAAAGTAAAATACTTTGAAGGGACACTAAGGAAAATATTAGAGGAGCTAGAAAGTAATGTGTAAGATCAAGCTTTAGCTACTCAATCATTTTATGTACAGTAATTATACAAAATAAAATTGTAATGTAATAATTTCTAGAAATTTTGTCGTTTTTTCAGTTTTCTCGCTTTCGATGTTTTTGATCACTTAAACCCTTATAACTTTTTAATTAATTGAGCAAATTACTCCATATTTTTTCTATGTGATCTTTAGACACAAATAAAGATTTGAATAACCTAACTTTTTGATAACTGCCTTACAAAGGAAAATACAGATAAAAATATATCCCATAACCCATAATTTTGACCTAAAAAATGGAGACCATTTTTGTGAATTTTTATTTTCTAAACTAGAGCATCTATAGAAAAGTCCCGTTATTCAAAGTTTTATAACATGATAAATTATCTATATTTTAAATTTGAAAGCAATAACTATTAATTTAAAAAAGCCTTAGCGTTTTGAAATTTACCATAAAAAACAAAATGGCGGATGTTTATTTCAGTTTCCATGGAAACCAAAAAGTTTTTTGAAAAAAAAATTAGTGTAATTTATATCTATTGTTATACCCTATAAGAATATTTTATTTAAAATCACTCAGAACGTTATATACAAATTTTAGAATTTTGACCAGCACCTCCCCTTAAAATAGTTAAATTGATTTCATGATTTCTAGCCCCAATAATTACTACACAAGTACATATAATATAAATATAGTAATATTATAATTATAATGTTGATACATTTATGTGTGTTATAGTAGGTATATACGTTTTTTAAGTGATAATTTACTGATAATTACTTTATTTTAGTTTTTAGTCTTTTAGAGAAAAAAATAAATAGTCATCTGAACACGACACCAGTCGATTGTAACATGAATAAATTTTGAAACTCCCTCCCTATTATCCAATGAGTATTCCTATACTATCAACTGTGTATAGTATGTTCGACTGGCTGACAGTGATTTTCTACTTGGTACTTGATTTTTATCCAACCACCAAAAAAGAAGAGAAAATTAAAAAAAAATAATTATCGTTATAACTGTTGGCAACCCCTACTAGATGTAAATGGCTATGGATCATGGAAGTATGGTCACTGACACTGTGGTCAGTGTAGTATGGACTTTCTATTTTTTTAATTATAATAGAAAAAAACAAAGATGGCAGCCAAAAATACCATCTATAATCTATGGAGCACATTGTTCTCCAAATAAAGGATTTCCACAAATTGTAATTTGGCTCATTACTTGAATTTCTTAAGATGTTTTTTACCATATATCATTTGATAAAATATTTTGTTACTCTTATAAAATTTGTAACTATTAAAGTTGTAAAGGCAGCTTGTTTAAAAGGACTGGTCAACCCAAAAAAAAAAAAACCAGCTCACCATTCAAGAAAGGACTGATTAACTCCCTTTTAGCGGTTGCTAGGTATTTTGTACTCTATTATCCAAGACTCTAGTTACTCGCCACCTACTTACATTAAAGGCACTTTGATGATACTGTAGTATACTCATGTGCAACGCCGAGCAAATCAGTGAATTAAAAAAATAATAATAAAACCAGAAAAAAGTATATAATTGTAAGCTAAATTGAGAAGAAAACAGGTATGTGAGTAGATTTTTAAAAGAATAAAACACTTACATGTATTTTTTTCAACTGTCACCTCAAAAGTTAATTGACCTGTCCTTCTCTTGTTAACTGTTAACAACCATATTAACTAATTTAAGAGGTAAATAATCTTATTATCTCCTTTTACAATATCAGCACTACCGTATATATTTATACTATAGCCCGTTCGTTCATAAGCCGCCCCCCTCTCTTTTGGAAGAGAAAAGTATTAAAATTGTGTGACCCGCTCGCAAGCCGACCTCTCAAAAATAATAGGACATTTTAAACACATTGGTACACATTTTTTTTTAAACTACAAGTTAAATCGGTCATTATGATAATTTACTTTGTAATATCTATCTTTGTCTGTGTGCTCTTTGTTAGGCAAGAGTTAACAGTATTTTGTGAAAAAAAATCTTTTGTGAACAGTGGCGAAAGAGCGTACATTAAAATTTGTTGTTGAAAACAAAATTGTAAAACAATTTATTAAATCATTCACATAAATAAATAAAATTATCAAAGAGGCTATGTGCAGATGTTTAATAATATGTTACAGCTTCTGGTACAGTAGATGAATCTTGTAGAATGTACAAAAGGACCTTGATGATCTACATTAACAATATCGATATCCAATGTACATGCAGAAATCACCCATGACCCACTCATAAGCCTACCCCTAACTTTTTCCCCTAGATTTTATGCAAGAAAGGCCGGCTTTAGAACGAGAATGTACTATAATTTTGCGGAAAATGTTCAAAATTTAATAATTGTTCAAAATATTTATTTATGAGAGACTAAAATGTAAATTTTATATAAAATTAAGTAATTTTATTTGTGTAATTCCACATATGACAGACATTTGATAGAAAATTATGAATGTAAAAATAATTCTATGTTTTTCATGTTTGTTTATTATTGAAATGATCAATAGTCGATGTATTGGATTGTAAAGTATTTATAGGAATTCAGTTCTAACTAAAAAGTAATATTCATATTATGTCAAGATAACTTAATCAAAACATTAATAGAAAAGTTAAATTCTTAAAATGAATCCTTGAAACCTAGTGAAATAATTTAGTCTTTTTTAAGATACTTATAAGTTATTGATAGTAAGTTCAGTGATGTAAATATGAAGTTGAAGTGTCTTACAGTGTAGTAAACCCATTGTGTCACCTTCACTCCACCATTCAACCTTTTTTGACCTACGCAATTAATTTCTTCTTTTTTAAAAAAGTCAAAGGATAAGAAATTACTTAAAAGTTAAAAGATAACCAACCTTATTTTATAACTCCGATAACTGAAAAATTATTGTGAATAAAGTCTTGCTCTAGTTGAAATTACACAATCTATATAAATAATTTTCCTCATGGTTCAACCATGCCGGACACCAAGTTGTCTAACCCCACTGACCAATCAGCTGGCAAGAAAAGGTAGTGTAGAGGGTGGGGGTCATCAAGACCAACAATGCGTTCAATTGAGGTCAATTACTTTGTTTTAGAACAACTGAATAGCATGTATTTTGTAGTGTAGTGGTTATTATATTCGCCTAACATGTGGAAGGTTGTTGGTTCAAGCCCCAGCTAAGACATTACTTTAAAAATTTTTTTAAATGTTTGTGCCCGTTTGTTTCCCACTTTTTTTTCAAACATGTTTTCGCAACACGGATGTTAGATTTGTTTGACGACATTGGCATAATAACTTGTGCTCTCCGTTGTACTCAGTGACAGAAAAGTAGTCACACACTCTCCTCAACCATTACTTTCATAAAATGAATACTTTAGGCGCCCTCTGTCGCTCTCCAGGCATGCGCAACTGTGTGTACCTGCAGCAGTGTATACCTCATCGCTCCTGTGCTCTCAGTCGCTTTGGTATCATCTACAGTCATCTTAGCCACTTGACCTTTCCATTGTTGTCTTCAATTCCGGCTGGTTTGGTTTGCTAACAGGGCCAAACATTCAAAAAGATATGTCTGTATCTTCCAAAACCTGTTTTCAGTCATGGACAATTGTATGTTGCTCTCTCCAGAGTTTCTTCTTTTCATTCACTCACAGTCGTTTGCCCAAACCCACCACATTTGGACAAATGTGTTTTTCAGGAAGTCTTCACCCTTCACTAAATCATTAGCAGCGAATGCTACGATCCAGGTCGGCTAGTAAATCTTATTCATAATAGGTTGACTGTTTTTTAAGAGAATGTAATCTTCTCTTAAATATTATAATTAAAATTTGGTCAGGATTTTTATAGTAGTGCGGCATCATGTTTTTAGATCAAATTGTCCTGTTTTGACTTATCTCCGTTTTGAAACACAGGACTAGAATTAAAATAAAATGACAAATAATATCCCAAATAGAACCAATTTTTCTAGCTTTTCGATTATCACTGGACACTACCTTGTGCATCCAATGTTTAAGAACCCTTGAGTTAAAAATTAAGTATATTAAAAAGAAAACTGTGATTGATGAATACAAGTTTGAGAACTCTAAAAGAAAGTTTATACACAACCAAAGTGATTTATCTTTAATTAAAACTTTTTCTTTTTAAAAGTTCTTTTTATTTATTAGTTTAGCATAAAGTGATTAAGTAAAGGAACTATTTCCAGATGCTTGTTTAAGAATGGTTTTAAAATAAACAATATTTCTTTATTAAGAATGCATTCTCCTATATACTCTATTCCAAGATTTTTGCTAAAATGTTATGTTATGTTTTTTCAGCATTTTGGTGTCAAAATATAGATGTATCTTTCTACAGAAGTCTAAAGGTGATATTGTGTATATTTGAAGAGTCAATTTTATCATGACAGGCTGCCATAAGGATTTGCCACTTAGGTGGAGCTGCCATAAGTTTCGAGGATTCACACCATCCTCGACATTACTTTCCATTTCTTGTTGGCATATCTGAATAGTACACACCAACTTGTGTGTGGGCTCTTAACCTCAGTGCCTCTAAAGTTGGTAAGACTACGTCCTATTCACAACCCGTTATCTTGCTGCAGATTGCATCAGAGTTCTCGCTGATACAAGTAAATAGGAAGCCTGCCCTTAAAAAACCAGTTAGCTAAGTCATGGCTTTGCATTTCTTAAAGAACACTCAAAATTCTATTTGCTATTTAAAATTCAAAGTGTTTTAAAATCGCTTTAAAAACAGCTTGATTAAACTCTTTAAAGGAAACCAGAAATTGTATTCACAATCTATTAGTTAAATTTAAAAAAAAAAATCAAACTAATACTGATACCAGCGGTATTGTATTAACTGTTTCTCCTTCATTTAAGATGGCTAATGGGTTGAGGTTGAATAGAGGCTTTGGGTGTTCCTAAGTTTATGTATCCTGGCTTGGTGCTGGTTATACAGTGCAGTGCCATAAGAAACAGGTCTAGGACTATCCAAGCTGCAATCTGCATTTTAGGAGAAAAAGTCTATCATCTTGTGACTGAAACCACAGGGTAACTCAGGAATAGTTAATCAGATGTGAAGATAATGACGAATGTAAGCCATTATTGCAAGATGTAATGCGTTTAAGGCTTTAAACATAGATGGAGAGGAAATGTATTTGAATTGACAACTTTTTTTGATATTATTTAAAGAGAAATCTAAACTTCGGAAACTTTTAATTATCTTTTATTAAAACAAACTTGACTCTAACTTTCAATTATATTTTACTATTAATTTACACTTATTTAAAGGAAATCTTGGAATAACTAAGTATTAGCATAATTTATTTTTGAGAATTTTTCTTTAAAAAAAACCCAAGGAAAAACCTAAAGTGATAATTTCAATATTTCTGCTATTTCTAAATACTTTCCAGCGTATTCCTCTGTATCTGTTTTTGAAGTCCAATGAAACAAATTACATATTGCCTGATGGTCTAATCACACATGAAATGATTAGCATCTGTTCTGCTATGTTATCCGTTGTGTTGCAACATGTATCCTTGTCCATCCTTCAACTGTAGCCTTGCATGTCTCCTTTGATGCATTACTTTGAACTAGCCGTGACCTGACATTTGAAAATCTCAGACTAGCTAAAAAAAAACTTGAAGTTTTTTTTTCTGAGAACATTAAAATAATTATTAAATGAGGAAATTTGTAAAGCGACCAATGTGTAAAGCCATCACTGCTCATAGGCGGATCAATATTACTGCATCAAAATAGACATGTCCTTGAAACCCTGTTCAAGCCTCATTTTGAGGATGGATTAAGGTCAATGAAAAGACAGGTTCAGCAGTCACATTTGCTTTTTTTCCTTCATCTAACATACTTATTAACACATTTTCTAATGTTTCTACAATCATTTACATTATTTTATTGCATTCCATTGCTTAAAATTTATCTTAAAGAATTTTTACTTGCACTGATTCTGCTAATACCATTGATTTACAAATGAAATGATTTAGAAAGTTCTCTGCAATCTTTATGGTAACTGGAAAGGTCATTGAACTTTGTTTTTTAAAAGTATTTTTCTTTTTTAATGCACAAAAAAAATTTAATGTCAGTGTGTACTTTACTTGACATGACATTTTTGTTTAAATATCACAAATAATTTAGACAAAAACACAATGACATTCATTGCTTATAAATAAATTTATTTGAATAAAATGTGCAATATATTTAAAGTTTAAAAAATGTTGATGCAAATTTTTTTAAAATGTTGACATAAAAATATCAAATGAAAGATTTAAGATGCAACTGCCTTTGGTGGGTATTGCAACCTGATCCCAAATAAGTTAAATGCTTTAATCAGAAAAATGATGCTTTGGAATATGGGTGTCCTTAAAATATATACTGTTGTTTTTACACTGCATCATGTGTAAGATGAAATTTTAGTACGTGTACAATTTTTAACATCTTGTTTATCCTTATGCTGTATTAAGAAAAAGGACTTTTCTAATTCTTCAAGCAAACAAAATGAGTTATGATTTCAAGGACTTGATTTTGTTTTTTATCAAGATTGGAATTAGTAAGTCAACTGAAGGTCGCTGAATAACTGATTTGTTTGCTGGCATAATTGGTGTGTCTTTTAACAAAAGCCATTGAATATGATTTTGATAGATTTAGATTTACCTTGCATTGCTTTTTTCACATTTTAACACATTTTTTTTCCATCCTGGTTTCGACAACTTATAGAGCTGCTGGTTGACCCAGGTTTCCTAGAAAATATTACAATGCTAAACCCAAAGCAGGTACATCACCTTCATTTTATTGCATTAAAGCTTTTTTTAAATACAGTATTTTTAAAATTAAAAAAAAAAAAGATTTTAGCCCAGTGATGGTGAACCTTTATGGAGCCCAGTGCCCCAAATTCTGTTAAAACCTACTTTTATATAGCCAAGTGGCAACACAAAGTGCCAGCACTGTGGTTTGATCAAGGAAGTAATAGTTTAGATGCGTGCCGGCTGCTGAGCCCCTGCGTGCCGTCTATGGCATAGGTACGCCATCACTGTTCTAGATTGTGTCACTTTTTTCTTAATGTATTTCTTAAAGTTTTCAAGATAGGGTTTATTGAATTCATAGAAGGCTATGGCAGAAATATTGTTAGTAAAGTTTTAATTTTTTTTAATACAAAAGATTTATGTGGAATTTTTATACAAGTAAATGCTATCAAGTGCTTTACAAAAGTTAGACAGTGTCAATAATAGCAGTTTTTAATCAGTTTAGGCAGCACTTTCTGTTAACTTAAGTTGTTATATTCTTTTCTTAAGAATTTTTTATTTTAAATTCATTTTTTCATTTGTGTGTGCTTACAACAGTTGCCACGTCAACCAGATAAGCCTTTGAGCCAGAAAGAAAGCATCAGTAAACAAGAGTCATCTGATGTGGTCAGTAAGAATTCTATTTTTACATTTGTTATATCTCTCAGCATTTCTGCCCTCACTTAACCATATTGCTACAAAATAGCACATCCAGCATTCCTTCCCTTTAATATTAAAAACTTTATGTTGAACTCTTCAACGTTAAAACAAATTTAAAAAATATAATTTACTCTAAATGAACTATTTAACATGAAGTTAATGAGTATTACTAAATTTCTTATTTTTCATATGCTATAAATCAGGGCTTCCCTAACTGAGAGGAAACATGATTGAGCTATTATTTTCCCTTTCTCATAGTCTAGTTCATTTCTTCTTTCATGAGAAAAAAATCCTTAATTGAATTATTTCAAAATAATTTCCGGACTTATATCCCTAAAATGGGGATTAGTATGATATATATAATTCTCGGACAATGGTTACATTTTTTAAAAGATCATTTCATTTTATAAAACTTATTAAAAGTAGTTTTGGTTTGATTATTCTATATGATACTATATATCCCATATTATACAATCCTTTATCCCCATGTTAAAACTTACAAATGTCTTTTATTTTTTTCAGTTTAAAATGGAAAGTGATTGCATTTCTCCGTCTGGCAATGTTGAAGAACAGAACAAGCCAGAGAAGATTGTCAGCTCAAGACATCCGTGCATGATGCTGAATGAAAAAGAGTAAGTCTATAGAGTTATTTGAAAACTTTATGAGGGCTTCTAAGCATGGATAGTTTAAACAATTTACAGGAATAACCTGTGTGCCTTAGTTAAAACCTAAAACATTGTTCCATTTTTGGCTATGGATTTCATGTAATGGTATGAACATTCAGCTGCTTTTTAAATAATTGATACATTTCACAGCTTGTCAAAGTGTGTGTAAAATACTATATTTTTAATAATTGTTTTTAAAAAATCTCAAATTTGTTTCTGAAAGTAAACTGTGCCATAAGTTGGTTGCTAAATAAACAGTTGAATAGAAATATAATGCTCCTTTTTTACGTGCCCTATTTTTTTAAATAGGAAAAGAGCTGTTACTTACCAGGCTGATGCTGAAACTGGTACGCCCCAAAATAAAGAGTATGTCATGTTTTGTGAGGTTCAAGGCCGCAAGTTTGAGGGTCAAGGCAGGAGTAAGAAAATAGCAAGAGCTAAAGCTGCTGAGTGTGCTCTTAAAGAACTCTACAACATCTTCTATGACCCAGGTAAGTTTTACTTATGATTGGAATGAATTATTGGTTTTACACATACAGTCGAACCCACTTATCTTGACCTCGGTTATCTCGCCAACCCTATTATCTTTTAGCGGACTGGTCAATCGTTAGCAGAAAAGCCTGTTTTACTGTCCGGTCCGTATTTTCCCTTAAATTTTTTAGAACCAAGAAGGGGGAGGCATAAAATGTCCACCTCACGAGAACTGCTGATGACATCACAGCCCGCTTGCGTTCAGCTCTCTGCGCTGTGTTACTTTTGGTACCATGCTTTGCTTAGTACATTAAAAATCATTCACTAGCAAACTCCACTAACAGTGATGACATGAATTTTTAAATTATTTTAGATCGGAATATTATTATTAAGGAAATGCTTTGATGTCATGGCAGCTTGGGTGTTGGCACTAGTATTCTGCCGTAACACAACAAAAAATTAACTCTGGGTAATAAGCTAATATATCGACTTAATGAATTTAAGGTTAACCGGTCCTGATTAAACGGATGAACAGTTGGTGGCCATATGCCTTTTGTTGTTAGCAAACATGTATGTTAATTTTTACTGCATGCCGATCACTTCATCAAACAAATAACGGCAACAACTCAAAAATCATGTACATGTACATTCTTATTTATTAACGCACATCATGTACATAAAGAAATTTCAAGCATGTGTTTGTATTTAATCACCATATTGGTTGTCGTTTATCTCGATCCTCTGTTGTCTCGACCCTTTTCGGCAAACCCCTAGGCCGTCGACATAACCGGGTTCGACTGTATTTACTTTACTATTCAGATAAGTTATTAAGTTCTTCCTTTCTTCTTAAGAGACTACAATCAACTATTTGATCTTTTGGCCACCGTGAATGTAAACATATTTTTTAAAAAATGACCATGTCAAAAATATGGGATAGATTATATCAATTTAAATGGTTTTGTCAGATCATTGCACAAAGTCAAAAGTTAATGAGTTTTCATGACAACATAATTAGATCTGGTTTATTAATGTTTTTGGCACACAGTATTGCTTATGAATATTTCAAACAATTTTCCTTTTCTTTCATAACTCTAAATAAAAATGAAGAGCTCAAGGGAAGAAACAGCTATGTCACATTTTGGTAGAAATTCCAGTTTTAAAGTTCAAAATTATACATATTTCTTATAAATTAACTAAATAGTTTTGAATAGGGTCAGAGACAAATTTTTTTACATAAAATCTCTTCAGAGGCTTATATTTTCGATCTTCTATTTTTTTTTTTTAGTCCTCTAGCCTCTTTTTTGAGGTCGTAGGGGATTCTAATGTTTCCATTAGAACGTTCTCGGGCTTGATAGACACTGGCGGCGCCCATCCCTCTCAGCGGAGGACTTTCCTGGCGTTGGTCATTTCTCAACAATTTTATAGTGGCTTTTTGTGTGCTCAATGCCACGCCCCTCAGCTTGTGAGGTGAGCGCACTATTGACTTCGCTACCCAGCCCCCAAAGATCTTCTATTAGGTACAAGGTATAACTAAAAAATTTCAAAAATGTCACATAGCTGTTTCTTCCCTTTAGGTCTTCAAATGTATTCTTGAAAATTATTTATGGCCTGACTATTTTAAAACTTGTAATATGATATAAGCACTTTTTAAAGTGCATTTGTTTCTATAAATAACAAACATTCCGCAGCATTGATTGAAGCAATGCAACACAAAAATTATGAAAAAGTTCCATTACTGTAAAATGGAAAAAAAAATCTTAAAAAGTTATAATCATGTTTCCATTCCACTCCAGCTATTTGCGTAGCATAACTTAGTTAGCAAGAATAATTTTAAATGTATGAAAAGTCTTTAAAAAAAAGGAACTTGTATTCCTACACGATCAAGCCAGAAAAGTGTGTACAATGTAGAGAAATTTGACCATTTGTTTTACTTAGTTTTAACAGCAATATAAAGTTTTATTTACAACAGTTATCCTCAACTCCAAGCCCCCCCACCCCCTCCCCACACACACACATTTATTCTTCTGTGACTTAAATTATTATTTTTTTCTCTTCAATTTCTTTTACTTGTCATGTCAATGGGAAAGCACTCTTTCAATTAGCCAATATCAACAAGTACATTCCCATTACTTGGCTAAAAATAATATACACAGCATTTCAAGTTACTCTGTAGATTTTGAGTGAAAATCCATAGTTTCCCTGTTTCATTCACTATGACAGGCATATGCTTATGTAAATGGAGGCTATGGCTCTGGCTAGCAGAATGCTAGATTTAGTTGTTCAGTGTAAGAATGTCAAGCTAGGGGGACGCCTAATTTAAAGGTGACATGGATATTTTAAGTGGTGCTATCATTCTGGATCAGTAGACAAACAGATTTTTCATGATTTTGTCTTTAGTTGACAAAAACTGCCATTTTTATTTTTTTTTTTAAATATAAAAAATACATATTCTAATCAAGCCCACCAGTACTTTGCTTTAAATTAAATTCTCCTACTCACAGTCCTTAGTAAAAATTAATGTTTTTGTCACTTTGTTCCATTGTGTATTGGTTAAACATGGGACATAGAGTTAATAGACACAGAACTTTTGAATTTTTTAGTACAAGTTTGGTCCTTAACTTTAAACTTGTATTTAGTGAGATTTCTCACTGGTGTTTCTTCTACTTCCCTCGACTATCAACAAATTTGCCACTGTCGTCATTTTTTTGCCACCACTAGATGCCATGCACAGTCAGTGTGCACTGTGCACATTCCGCCAGATATTCACATATTAGTTGCCTTACTTGCCAAGTTCCGTGCTCATAAAATATATTCAGTTTAAATCTGAGTCTCTGGCTAGGAAGTCAGTGCAATTAGAGTCACTCAGTAGAACTTGTAGCCACTGGATTCTGTCTCCCACAGCATGAATAATGTATGACCTTTGACTGTGTTTCCTGTTTGTCCTTAAATATTTTCATTCATTATTCAATCAGCCATGACTGGCCCAGGGATCAGAGAACTAGTAGCCCAGTGTTTAAACACATTTCTTGTCAGAGCTCATGAACAAGTAGCCCAGTGTTTAAACACATTTCTTGTCAGAGTTCATGGACAACTAGCCCAGTGTTTAAACTTATTTCTTGTCAGAGCTCATGAACTAGTAGCCCAGTGTTTAAACACATTTCTTGTCAGAGCTCATGAACAAGTAGCCCAGTGTTTAAACACATTTCTTGTCAGAGCTCATGAACAAGTAGCCAGATCTTAGTTTCAGCTCTATGTTGTTTTTTTTTTATTGTTAAAAATCTAAGATTAAGTGTAGAATCTAGTTAAGACATTGACTTAAGCTTTTTTGATTGCCTAAAAAGTTTTCAGACATACTTGCACTTTGATTATCTCTGTTAAATTTCCACTTAAAAATTGCTCCACAGTAATATTTGACATGCAGATCTTATCTTGTGGAACTAACAAAATTAATTACAATCATTTTTCATCAGTTATATAAAAATATTTGCAGCCAATAATAATTATTTTATTTTAATGGTGACACGTAAAATATTAATTCTTTTGACAATTGTCGCCAGACTGATGATATTTGTTAGAATTGATTTATTTTGAATTTTGAGTTTGGCAAATTTTGATCGAGTCACTTGGTTAGACCTTTGATTTGTGTCACTTGGTCAGACCTTTGATTTGAGTCACTTGGTCAGACCTTTGATTTGAGTCACTTGGTCAGACCTTTGATTTGAGTCACTTGGTCAGACTTTTGATTTGTGTCACTTGGTCAGACCTTTGATTTGAGTCACTTGGTCAGATCTTTGATTTGAGTCACTTGGTCAGACCTTTGATTTGAGTCACTTGGTCAGACCTTTGATTTTTGAGTCACTTGGTCAGACCTTTGATTTGAGTCACTTGGTCAGACCTTTGATTTGAGTCACTTGGTCAGACCTTTGATTTGAGTCAGTTGGTCAGACCTTTGATTTGAGTCACTTGGTCAGACCTTTGATTTGAGTCACTTGGTCAGACCTTTGATTAAGTCACTTAATCAGACCTTTGATTGAGTCACTTGGTCAGACCTTTGAACCGAGTCACTTTGTCAGAGCCATGATATTTGGCAAGCCTCATAAATATTCAGTCGGACATTTTGACTGTCAGCCGCCACATTATGACAATTAAAGCATACAACAAAATAGTTGTCACATAATCTTAGTGATACCATCATTTAGCCCGGATTAATTACCATTGTTTTTGGATACCGTTTTTAGACAAACAAATCAAAATTCTTTCCTGAATAAGAGAAAATTCTCCCAACTTACAAACACTCGATGGCAAAAAGCGTACAAGGGTTGAAACAAATTCTGATCACACCACTGGGAAAGCAAATAAATTATTGAAACGTCTCCCCTTGCAGGCGATGCAGTAATCTCCCCTGAGACCTACCTCCAGTGTTAAGATGGGTCCCTAGCAGGGGGGAAAGATTGGTTTCATGTACATGTTGATCGCAGTCTCGCTTGTGTGGTCTTCACACTTCTCCTCCAGTCATCCCTTTGTCTTTGTGTGGTGGCTTCTTTTCTTTTGTCATCACCTTCTTCATATGTTCCTGGGCTTGAGGCATGTTCATTAATAAAACATGACCACCCCTACCACCGACACCCAGCCACTGACCACCTGACACCCAACCACTGACACACAACTACTGACCAACTGACACCCAACCACTGACAACCTGACATCCAACCACTGACCAACTGACACCCAACCACTGACAACCTGACATCCAACCACTGACCAACTGATACCCAACCACTGACCAACTGACACCCAACCACTGACAACCTGACACCCAACCACTGACAACCTGACACCCAACCACTTGACACACCGTCACCCAACCACTGACACCCAACACTGACAACCTGAAATCCAACCACTGACGACCCAACCACCACCTCTTGTATATGTTTCTTTACGATGTCGACACTGGGCTTGTTGCACGTTCATTAAAACATGACCACCCCAATCACCCCTCCCCATCTTCCCCAGCTTTGATACTTTGGGACGTAATGTCAAGATCGTGTCTCGAGGGCATCATAATGCTTGTTGAATGAGGTTTTCTTTGTGTAATTAAGAAGAGCTTTCCTTGTTGTTATCATTATGTATTGACGTTCTGTCGAAAAGAAAAGCGTATGCGTGTTATTTTGAAAAGTGTGTGTGTGTGTGGGGGGGGGGGGCTGGTGTGTTGCTGAGATTGACGAGTTTCATTTTTATTACCATCTCTCTTATTGAATGAATGAACGATTGCTTTCTTCTATAACGCAAATAGTGTTTATGTCAGACTAGAGCAAGCTGGTTGCACTTCCATGTTTAAATACTCTATAAATTAAAAGCCGTATGTTTCTCATACATTTCGCTTGGTTTTCCATCATTTCGAAAATTTTGGAAGACCATTCCACAATTTTGGTTCCACCGATTCAAAAGATATTCTGTCTCCATCCATTCCGGGAAATTTTAGAGTGGACTGCGTAGAAGCTCCAAGACATTTTAGAGTGGACTGCGTAGAAGCTCCAAGACATTTTAGAGTGGACTGCGTAGAAGCTCCAAGACATTTTAGAGAGACATGAACACATTTCTTGTCAGAGAAATTTGAATAGTCCAGTGTTTACAGATTCTTGGAATGTTGGCGCCCTGTTAGACTTGCATATCCAACAAGGGCGGGCAGAGATGTAATGTGGGAGACACATGTAATGTTGACCACACACTGTGAGGGACATATGTAATGTTGACCACACACTGTGAGGGACATATGTAATGTTGACCACACAATGTGAGGGACATATGTAATGTTGACCACACAATGTGAGGGACATATGTAATGTTGACCACACAATGTGGGGGACACATGTAATGTTGACCACACACTGTGAGGGACAGATGTTATGTTGACCACAACATGCTGTATAGTGATGTAATGTTGACCGCAACATGTTGTATAGTTATGTTATGTTGACCACATGTATATTTATGTAATGTTGACCACAACATGTTTTATAGTGATGTATTGTTGAGCACAACATGTATAGTGATGTATTGTTGAGCACAACATGTATAGTGATGTATTGTTGAGCACAACATGTTGTATAGTGATGTATTGTTGAGCACAACATGTTGTATAGTGATGTATTGTTGAGCACAACATGTTGTATAGTGATGTAATGTTGACCACAACATGTGTATAGTGATGTAATGTTGACCACAACATGTTGTATAGTTTAGTTTGCTTTAAAAGTCGATACAGTGATCAAAGAGTTGAAGTGTGACTTCAATATTTTTTTAAATGCTGTCTTAAATTTTAACTCATGAACTATAATATGTAAGAACTCCCGAAAAGTTCTTTTATAAAATACATGACTATGGTTAATAAAACGACCATTTAATTCTTGGACTATAAGTTGAGAACCCTTGCAAAGATACATTCCCCATTGAAATCCCAGTCAATTTCAAGTCCCCGCCACAGAATTCGATGTCCCGAAGACAATTCGTTTTTGTCAAATGTCATGAGGCTTTGAGTCTGAAATAGAATTTAGTGTCGCATGAGATGTGGTGAACGCCATGTTGTTGGTGTGTATAAAGTCATCTCGATAGCTGGAACTGTTTTTATCGTTTAAGAAGATAAGATCTAATGCGCGATACAAGTCATAAGATTAAAGGAAAGTGATCTTGTTTAGTATTATTCGCATCCTTATAACTAGACATATTCAATAAAATGGTACAATTTTGTATACGATTTTTTTTTTTTTTAAACTTAATTTTAAAAAAATATTGCAAGTTGTTTTTGATTTGCAGTGTGAACGCTGTTATAATTTATTATGTATGTGAGTTTTTTTTTCTCCTAATTTTACTTTTTCATCGGCATCCTTCTGCATCACCAATGTGTTAGGTTGCTTTTTCTCGTGTGGCTGAGCAGTCCCATCCTTGAGTGACAGTTCTGTCCTTCCCAATGCTTTGGCCTTTCTCCTAGCTCTTTTATCAGTAGCCTCCTCCACCCTTCGCTCCTCGGCTACTATTTTATTTTAAAGTTATGCTAATGTTAGTATCTTTCTTCTCATTTGGGCACGGCTTGTTCGTCCTAAAACTGTCAAGAAATTTAAAATATTTTTTTTTAATGTTTTGGTTTCTTACACCACAAACGCCACCAATCAATGCAACACTTTGACAATAACAACCGCCTTCTTTATTTGCAGACAGTGGCAGCCCCAAAAATCAAACCATGAAACGATAATTCTTGACACTCTAATAATCGCCGATACACAACTCTACACTCCAGTGCGCACATGACCAATACCATCTGTACCGCAATCAGATAAGAATAGCTTGGCATAAAATTAAAATAAAATGCACGCCCTTGATTGAAATTTACCGGAGAGGGATTTTGTGTTTTGCTATGTATGGTGCCATATAACAGATTGTACGTGTAACACACATTTCTGGCATCTACGATTCCGCCAATGTTGTGGTGGTACGAAGTGTGCCGTCTCTCAGACCGCCGTAACCTCACCGAGTCCAGGTCTAAGGGTAATCTCTGTTTTAACGAGGCATTTTTGTGTGTTTGGCCCACGTCTCTTATCTGATGCTGTGGGCAGTGGCGTCGCTAGGGGGGTGCGGAGGGGGCGGACCGCCCCGGGTGACACCAACCCTAGTGACGCCACTGGCTGTGGGTACTCGCACGAATGGAAGATCCCCGATCAACGTGAAATTGATTGGTTCCCAGCAAGGTTAAATCAGGTTCTTCTTCCTCACTGGTCTGATGGGGGGGATGGGTTTAGAATCCTAGTTAAATCATTGGAGAGAGAGAGAAAAAAAAGGGGATAGACCTGTGTATCGCAAGTTTTCACAACCTCTTTAGGCTGATACAAACTCAGAATGCTAATAATTTTAATATAAAATGTCAAAATGGGGGTTTGCATGGGTACAGGATATAGGTCACCCGTATACAAAGTGCATGATTGAAATTAATGGAACGTTTAATGGATTGAACACTGAGTTGACTGCATTTATTACGACATGCTTTTATCAATGTCCAGTCGTGGTACCTTACCTTACCTTAGTCATTGTACTATTTGTCTAGCTACACTTACACTCAGTGAGTACTCCCTCATTGCTCCATCTTTTCCTCTACCAAAGCTTACATACAGTTAGTCCTCTCTTATTGCTCTTTCTATTCGTCTACCTAAGCTTACATTCAGTTAGTCCTCTCTCATTGATCTTTCTATTCGTCTACCTAAGCTTACATTCAGTTAGTACTCTCTCATTGCTCTTTCTATTCGTCTACCTAAGCTTACATTCAGTTAGTACTCTCTCATTGCTCCATCTTTTCCTCTACCAAAGCTTACATTCAGTTAGTACTCTCTCATTGCTCCATCTTTTCCTCTACCAAAGCTTACATTCAGTTAGTACTCTCTCATTGCTCTTTCTATTTGTCTATCTCAGCTTACACTCAGTGATTTCCTCAGTAACCCCGATACTCACAATCCGCTCTCAGGCAAATCTTATCGCCAGAGTCCGCCCCCCCCCCCCGCACTGTAGGCTCGGCCATTTCTGTCCAGCACCCAGCCGGGGCACGCTATCTCCTGTAATAACAGGCATGTCATCTATCTCAATTTGTAATCCAATCGCCCCGCACGTTCTTGTCATTTCGAGCACCCGCGACACGGGGAAGCTTTGTCCAGTCAAACTTGTATTAGCGGGCACGATGCTATCAACAGTTGCCATTGTACTATAGTCGCCTGATTATGGAAGATACACACAGCATACAGTTATTCCATGATACATTAGTCCCAGAGGCACGAGGGATTTCGTTTTACGCTATGGGCTACGGAAATTAACGATTAATAAATCGAATAATCGTGAAAATTTTTAATCGATCAAAATCAATTTAATCGATTAAAATTCGAATTTGAAAATAAAATTAAATTTTAGAAAATATTTCTAATATTTTTAACCATATTTAGTAATAATTTATATTATTATTTATTTAGACTTACATATGTAAACGAAATGGTTTTTCTTCCTTTTTTTTCCCATAGCGGAAGGAATTCACTGTGTTAGTAGTGTTACTTCACAATATTTGGGAGCCAAGGAATTAACGCGACTTAGCCGATTTCACTAAATAATCAATCACGACTTAACGGGATCTATATATGCTTTATAAATATATAATTAATCGAAATTAATCGATTAAATTTTTGCAGATATAACGAACAGCTTTTTTAAAATCTGTACCAGCCCTAATTACACAACATTTTTAAATTATTCTAATAGGTACATTTCTTGTAATTAAGTCAGAACGTGTGAACAGAGATGCCAAATGCACTCACCTAATGTAACTTTCCATTTACTCCACATCGTGCTTTAAATTCGTTATTACTCCACTATCGTTGTTCAGCTTGCTAACAATATCACCATGCAACATTTTCGACGATTCTCTCCCTTGCTATTTAAGTCTTTCCCTTCTCACCCAGTTCTCGCCTTGCATATCATCAGCTTCATTCAGGATATAAAGATTGAACACTTTTTATTTCACTGGGCTATTGTCCTCCATGCGAAAATTAGACGACAAACCTGTTTTCTGGGTTCCTGAGATGATCAGCCTTCATCAGATCCACCGGAAGTCATTTCCTCTTCTGTGCGCCCGGAGAGCAGGCGTGATGTATCGTCTCGCTTTCACCCCCCCCCCACTCCCCACCCGCGAACACCACTCTCCTCCCCCTTCCCTTCATTTTAAAGTCGCTGACATCCAACCTCAGGTTATAGAAGATATAGGGTCAGGATCTCCTGACAATATGCTAATTGACGTTTGTTTGGGGCCAAGCATATTCGACTTTGTTTTGGCAGAACGTATACTTACTGTAAAGCATTGTACTTTTTTAAAATTTTGATTTAAGCTTTTTTTTTTTTTCTTCTTAAACACGAGAGCACTTGTCGCAGTAATGATGTGTAGGGCCTCAGGTATAGACAAACAGTTATGGTCATAAATTTTTTTTATTTCAAACAAATTAAGGAACTCTATTTTTTCTTCAAGGTATTTAAAAAAAACAACAGTTTAAAATGCCACACAGAGTACAGGGATATACGTCATAATATTTGACATCTGATTCCAGTACTCAGTCTGTAATTGGCATTAATATCGATACATTTCAGCTACAAAATTTGATTTTAACAGTAATCGAACAATATATCATACAGAATGGGACTGCATAAAGCTTTTTAATTTAAAAAATTACACGAAACTATTTGTGTTAGAAGACAATAAATTTAAGCTTTATTTATGAACTAATACAAATAACAGTAGACATTTCGATTAATGCCTTCATCAGTACAATACCATAAATAATTACTTACATACGAACAAACCGAGCTTGTTGCTTCCACAAATGTCTTTTATCACAGGCTAAAAAAATATTTTAAAAAATCCCCCAAAAATCCAATATTTTCCTTTGTTTTAAAAAAAAATATTATGGTTTCATCTTGTTATTTCTCATGTGGGACAATTGATTAAATTAACTGAATTGGCTTATAGGCCAATCAAGGGTTTTGTGGATCATCATCATTATAATTACCCTTGAACCGCAGGACTAATTCTCTTACCATCACCATCAAAACTCTGTTTCATAATAATGTATGGTCTTATCCTAAGTTTGAAGCATACTTTGAGAGTATCGTATATTGATGTTATCCATCGTTTGAAGCATACTTTGAGAGTATGGTATATTGATGTTATCCAATTTTTGAAGCATACTTTGAGAGTATGGTATATTGATGTTATCCATCGTTTGAAGCATACTTTGAGAGTATCGTATATTGATGTTATCCGTTTGAAGCATACTTTGAGAGTATCGTATAATGATGTTATCCAACGTTTGAAGCATACTTTGAGAGTATCGTATATTGATGTTATCCAA
>MUZC01004731.1:622708-636363 GCA_002072015.1 Radix auricularia | reverse complement strand
GTATATTGATGTTATCCAACGTTTGAAGCATACTTTGAGAGTATGGTATATTGATGTTATCCTACGTTTGAAGCATACTTTGAGAGTATTGTATATTGATGATATCCAACGTTTGAAGCATACTTTGAGAGTATCGTATATTGATGTTATCTCACGTTTGAAGCATACTTTGAGAGTATCGTATAATGATGTTATCCAATGTTTGAAGCATACTTTGAGAGTATGGCATATTGATGTTATCCAACGTTTGAAGCATATTTTGAGAGTATTATTCATAACATCAACGTGAGAATAATTCACACTGTCTGTTCTCATCAATCCTTTATTCATTGATGCCATGTATGGTGTTGTTGCCTGCCACCTGGGTATAGTAAGATGATCTAGGTGACGTAATGAGATTGAAAATGAATATTTCATGTCGAATAGAGGAATCTTAGAAATTCTGGAGGTATTGGACTATTGAGGGGTGGGGGGGAGGTGAAGTGCCTGGGGGATAATTTCTAAACCTTAACAAATTCAGCGATACCATGCTACAATATTAACTCATTATTTCCCTATCAGCGGAGACCTTTGTTAAACTTTCAAACTGAGTGATCTTGTCACCTGTTCGGTCGTTCGTTTCTTTCAGAGGCTTACATTTTTAGAAAAGTATGATTAGTAATAACTAATTACTCTACATCGATGTCTAGAGCAGTGCTTACCAAACTTTTTAGTATGGCGGACCGGCTTAAATTGTTTCCATTGCACCACGGACCGGTAGCAGAATGCTATGGCGGATTAAGGGGGGGGGGCTGAACGGGCTAAAGCCACGGGCCCCCGACTGTTTAGGGGCCCCCAAACTTTTTATATTTTATAATAAAAGTGTACAAAAGTTTGCACGAACCCTTTAAAATATAATAAATTAATTAATACTATCTATACAACTTATCGCGTTCAGACATGATAGTATTGATAGTACCTAATAATCGAAAAACTTTAATTGATTCACTTCGCATGATATAAAATATAGTTTATATTTTTAAAATTTCCCATTTTCGAGAAGTTCCGCTGGCCGTGTGGGTATAGTACATGCTCGTGGGGCTACCGGTGTCGGGTTCCATTCCCAGCAAGGCCCTATATTTTTTTTCTTTTCACACTCAATTATAACTACCGCGAACACATCAAACAGTTATTTCTTCGTGTTCGTTTTTTTTTCATTATTAAAATTTAGTTACAGTCTTATATTAGCTGTTAACAATCATTTTATTTTAAGAATGCTGGCTGGATAGGGCCCCCGTTTGATTGCATCCCAGGGCCCCGTGCAGTCTTAATCCGCCCCTGGCAGAATGAATTTCTTTTCTTTCATTTGTTTCATTGTATATGCTTATAACCGATATATCGACATATTCTATAGAGCTAGTATCAATGGTTGCCAATGGAGGATTATAATGATATTTTCCTGTCCTTTCTTGATCACTTCTGCGGACCGCACCGGTCCACGGACCACCACTTTGAGAAGCACTCCCGTTCTCTCGATCTGTTGTGGACTCCAACACATGTACTCATACCCTCCCGACTCCCTATACTCTTGGGCTTATTCTTCACCACGCCACCCCTCAAAACTGCCGACCCATTTCTCAATGTCTTGCTGTCACATCTTTCCTCATTCTCGCTCCGTCCATTTCTCCTCTTGTGGTTGCTCTCCCCAGCCTTTTCGAAGATTTGGGTACACACAATAGTCCGCTAGTTCTTCTGATGAATCCCAAGTCAGCTCTATAATTTTCTGCCATTCTCCAACAATGGACGCTGACTGATGGGGAGTCCGCGCCGATCGCCTGCTTGATCAGTCCCGAGGCATCGATCTCTCTCGATCAGCCTTATTTCATGCTACCTTTGCTTCGGCACTCAATTCCGCAAGTCTGGGAGGCCGCCCGGCGATACTTTTGATTCATGTATCGATTTAGATCCGCTAGCATGATTTTTCAATCACGTTACTTGACCGAACTCACGCAGTAGAATCGATACTCGCTCGTCTTATTTTTGTATAACCGGTGACTCAGTGTTACATCGTGAAAACGTACAGAACATCAACTCGGCTACAAGGGTATCCCTGGTATATTCGAGTCTGGTACTACTAGGGATAAAACGCATCAGTAGGATACGACCTGTTAGGATTTTTTAAATCGTAGTCGGAAGTGTCCAGCTTTTCTCTGAGTGGCTGAACTGGGCCAAGTTGGCAGACTTCACGTCGACTGGCGCGCGCTGCTGGAGCCCTAAGAGCTGTCAACCCCCCCCCCCCTCTTTTTTTTAACCCTCGTCTCCACAAGTTAGCATGAGAATTATTGTTGGGTGATTCTGTTGTGAGACAATGTCGGGAATGGAGGTGAGGCTCGCAAGAGTTAATCTAATAGATAACGTTGTGCTGCAGCTAACCTAAAACTGATTTGTGAGAAGGCTTTTTTTTGTTTTTTGTTAAACCCTCCGCTTCTTTAAGAGCAAGTTTTATAGGTGGTTGGAAACTAAACAAAAAAAAAAATCTGTATCAGGTAAATAATGCTTGTTAATTGATACGTTGTCAGCATTTAACTGCTTACAAGAAAAAGTTTCATTTTGACAACAAATAAATCTTTTAAACTAACAGTAAAAGTTCAACGTGTTTCGTATCGTGGATTAACTCGACTCCTTTTATTTCGGAGAAGTTTTGAAGGTCCGTCCGCTAGGTAAGTTGTACTTTTTAATGCAATGTTTGTTTATATACACACTTCTCATGCCCACCACAAAACTGTTTTAATGCTATAATTTAGGGGGGGGGGTATTTTAAAATATTTATTTATAAATTTCTACTCAAATATGGCAGATTACTGCAATGGGTTCTCGGGCTTTTGGAGATACATTGTATTCAACAACATAAAAAGTTAAATCGGTTCATACCTTCATCATTTTCCTTCGAATTTAAATTTACTCCTCGCATCAGACGAAAAATGACACAGCAGCGGTGTTAGCCTCTCAAAATGAAAAATAGAAATAATATCAGTTTTTTTTTCATAGTCAGACACTTTATAATGTAGTGGTCCGAACGGAAAATTAATGATTTTATTATCTAGTAAAGGTTTCATTTTTAGTCATTGGTTTTTTTATATAATTTCAAATGATTTTGTGTGTGTTGGTGGTGTTAATTCTAAATCTGCGGTAAAAGACGTGTGTTATCCCGAATATCGAGTTTCCTGCGCAAATTAATTCGTTGACGCGAAACCTTAATTAAACATTTCGTTTGGAAATCATAATTTAAGAAATTATGATTGAAATCTTCTTTCTCCTGTGCAGCTTAGTTTGCTTACAAGGAAACTCTCAAGTTACTTCAGTTGTTGTGCGGAGATTATCATTAATTATCGGGTTGTTAGCGAGAGCTGACTCTTGTCTGTGAATGCGCAGTTAGTTGATCAGGCCGAGACGTGCTTGAATGTTTCTGACAGAGGTGTCGTAGACAGGCGGGGAAACTCCGTGTAAAGAGTTGTCTTGGACGTCTCTAGATTATCTTTTGGGTTCTGTAGCATCCGCTCTACTAGACTCATGTGGCATGGGAACATTTTGAAGCAAGGAGTGCCTGGAGTTTTTCTGCTCCCTAAAGGTCGGTCCACACATCAAATTTCCAGCAAAACTTGGTATTGTCACAACTTTCAAAATCTTTATACATATCTAAACAAAAAATTATGAGTTCGCACAAATAAAATAGGGCGTGACGCAATTGTGACGCAATTTTACTTGGTTATTTAACACATTTTGGTGGACCGACCTCAAGTGTCAGGATTAATGGGACACTTTTAATTAAAGATGCTTTCTTTTAAACATGTCTTCGTTTATCCGTTTACCTTCACTAAAATGCGCCCGACTTGCATGAGTGCACTTTAAAATCTTATATTGGGCATGAGATCTACTGGGGCATGGCATTGTCTTGGGCATATGCTCGTTTGGAGTATGTGATCATCTGAGGGCATGTGACTGCCTGGGGCATATTATCGCCTGAGATTCTGGCACTGCTCTCCTCACAGCGTGGCAGGGATCGGATTAACAACAAATATATGCTGGCTAGATCTGCGCGAGGTAATCTTTGGCTTTGACATTGTCGTCTTATCTTGTCTTATATGTTACAGTCACGCCTTATGTACAGAAGATTATTGAGTTCTACTTATTTCTATGATTTGTATTTAGTCCTGTATTCTTATTAGAGTTTTAAATGATGATAAAGTGTTGGCATTCCTGGTTTCTTCAGGCAACCCATTCCACGCCCGAATATCGGACGGGAAGAAAGAAAACTTGTATGTGTTTGTTCTTGCATACGGAATAATAAAGGTGTTTTTATCTTTATGTCTATCTGAGGGTTGTGTTAAGTTATCTTTGCGTTATCTATTAGAATTAATTGCTTTATGTATAATTACTAATTTAGTCTTGGCTCTTCTATCTTCTAGTGTTTCAAGGTTTAATGATTTAACTTAATATGGCCATTTAATATTGACGATTATCGCGTGTGGGTGTGATAGAGCTTACTAGCTTGACGTTGATGGACTGCATGACCTAACACATTCACAACACTGCGCTGGCAGCACTTTTAAACTTGTATATTTTTTTTTGGTTGACTACTGAATCCTCTCATTTTTAAAAAAAGTTAAAAATTTCAAGAATTTCCTATCTTCCACTCGAGATTTTTATTTATTTATCTTCTAGTGTATCACCCGTCAAAAATTTGGAAGTTTTCCGTATTTTGAAAAAATTCGAATAAAAAAGTATTGTAATACAGAACCTTCATTATTAGCGCATTTTCGAGAAGTCGAATGCGCTATTGCACCCGTTTTGTCCGTCCGTCATCACCTTTGATCTCAGCATCCATAAGTCCTAGACCCATGAGGTATATATGTTTTTTGTATGTCCTGACCTGCCATTTGTGCATCAACACTCAGTTACTCGATCCGTTAAAAAACCCCGTTAAAACTACCAAAAAAATATTTCGAATCGAGAGGTAACACTAGCGCAGGGAACGGCCGCCATTGCCGGAAGTCGAATACATAGTTTTTCAAGCATTGAAGAGTGGTGCGAAAGCGTGCAAAAGAATTTTTTTTTTTTTTAGTTGACGTCATTAGAATATGTGTAAAAGTTTAGAGAGTTTTACGTCATCATTTGTGGTGACTTGTAGGTAGATTAAAGAGAAAATAAATTATTTTAAAATGTAAATAAATGACTTTTAAATAAAAATAATGTCAGGTATATTCATTACACAAGAAAATTCATAAAAATATGTCTAAAATCTAAACACAATTACTGATAACTACATAATGCTGATATCTAACATAAGTACTGATACATAATACGAAAGTGCGCAAACACGTCCTGAATTCCAATAGGGACCAGGCTTAACATGATTTTTTTTTTCCAAATTAAACAATTTTTATGCGGACGTTCGAAAAGAGTTATTTTTGATGCAGTAATTTGGTGCGCTGCTTTCTAAAATTAGTAACGTTTCAAATGGACGTGACGAACTTACATAGCAAATTATGTATATTGATTATATCACGTGTTTTTTTACTTTGAAAAATAAAATTATATTAACCACCATTATAGTCTCTGTTTATATAGATTGAATAAATTTTTAGATGCTATCTTGTTAAAGACATTTTATGCTCTTAAAAAAGTCGACGTATATTCTGGTGTGATCACTACAAATTTTCTCTGACCAATGTCTTAAACCATTCACTTTACATTGGTAATGTCATCTCTAGTAATTTAAGTCTGGGGCCAATGTTATAAGGCCATTCTATTCAAGAGAACCATTTCTTAGTGTTGTATCTCGTCCAAACCCTTTGTCTCAACGTTATGTTATATCGTATCGCTAAGTTGGTATGTCACAGAACCTCCTAAATTGATTATACTAGATATCACAAAGTATTACACTGTATGCCCTCAAATTACCGCACTAAGTAACGGAACTTAGAGTGCGGCAATGATGTGGACCTAAATAAAGTTGTGTTTTTTTTTTCATGTCACAGTTGCTTGTTTGTTGGCTCCACCGTGCGTCTTGTTTTTGACCATTTAGCCACACTCACCTCAAAGTAAAGCCACATTTATAGCCCTTTGTTTGACCAGAAAAAGAGCAAGTCAAAAGGCACCCCAAGAGCATTCGTGTTATCTAAGACTAATAGATTTCCTGTGTGTGAGACACGAATCCTTTGGGTTGTAATTCCAGAGTCAGTCGCAGTCTTTTGGGGAGAGGAAGCGATCTTTTGTTACCGCTGGGCCGGAGGGGAAACCCGCGCCATTCCCTGTCTGTAGCTGTGTCTAGTGAGTCTCAAATGGTCATCTTTTTGAACAAAGCATTGGCTTATGACCAAGCAGCTTTACAAATCTCACCAGAGGTACATATAAAAAAAAAAAAAAAAGAGCGCCACCGTTAATGAGTCGTAAACATTCAAATATTCCTATCAAAACAAAAAAAGAAGACATTAGTTACAAGGGACACTGCAGCAATACAATAAAAAAAAACAACAAACACCCGATTTAATTGTTTGGATTAAATTAAGTAGTGTAGCAATCGCTTTATTTTCCCTCCATCCGGTGTTGGTCAATATTTGCTTACCATGTTGAAAATGCCGCCTTTACCTATCTAGAAATAAGTACTTCTCTCTTTCTACGTCATTCCCGCACTGTAATCTCTAAGGTCGTTTTTGGAGTTCAATTATTCTATGTCATTATTACAGTTTCAAACTATCTTCTTATTTTTGCAAGCCTAGTGAAAAAAATTTTGGAGTTGTTTTCTTCAACAACGTGTGCGTTTAGGTAACGCTCATCGTTCTGTCCCTGCTTGAGGTACCATTAACACTTACATTGAACCACGCAAAATTCTCTGATCATCAGTGTTTTCCATCTCAAATTGTTCAGTTTGATGGCGGGATCAAATGGAAACTTAAGGTGTACGTGTACATTCACTATGACAGCATCCTACTACTACTCGGCTCTGCAACACGTCATTGCTACAAAACAAGGTTTTGTTAAAACACGACATTGCTACAACACGACATTGGTACAACACGACATTGCCACGACACGACATTGCTACAACACGACATTGCTACGACACGACATTGACACGACATTGCTACGACACGACATTGCTACAACATGACATTGCTACAACACGACATTGCCACGACACGACATTGTAACGACACGACATTGACACGACACGACACCGTCAAACTGTTCATTATTCAACTAGTTGACCATTGGCCCCTGCTCGAGTTTTGAGCTCTCGCTCTATAAATAGATTCCGCTTACGAAGGCGTCTAATGGAAGAACAATTTTCTGTGGCACGGAGCCATCCCTAATGTCCTTAAGATGTCATTATCTCGCTCTTGTCATCGACCACGGGAGGCGCCATTGATTTGAACAGCAAGGCCAGCTTATTGTGGCAGTGTGCAAGCAGGGCCAGCTTATTGTGGCGGTGTGCAAGCAGGGCCAGCTTATTGCGGCGGTGTGCAAGCAAGGCCAGCTTTTTGTGGCGGTGTGCAAGCAGGTCGGCAGGCCAGCTTATTGTGGTGGTGTGCAAGCAAGGCCAGTTTATTGTGGCGGTGTGCAAGCAGGGCCTGATTGTTGCGGCGGTGTGCAAGCAGAGCCAGCTTATTGCGGCGGTGTGCAAGCAGGGCCTGATTGTTGTGGCGGTGTGCAAGCAGAGCCAGCTTATTGTGGCGGTGTGCAAGCAAGGCCAGCTTATTGTGGCGGTGTGCAAGCAGGGCCTGATTGTAGCGGCGGTGTGCAAACAGGACCTGATTGTTGTGGCGGTTTGCAAGCAGGTCGGCAGGCCAGCTTATTGTGGGTGTGTGCAAACAGGTCGGCAGGTCAGCTTATTGTGGCGGTGTGCAAGCAGAGCCTGATTGTTGTGGCTGTGTGCAAGCAGGGTCTGCAGGCCAGCTTATTGTGGCGGTGTAAGCAGGGCCTGATTGTTTCGGCGGTGTGCAAACAGGACCTGATTGTTGCGGCGGTGTGCAAACAGGACCTGATTATTGTGGCTGTGTGCAAGCAGATCTGCAGGCCAGCTTATTTTGGCGGTGTGCAAGCAGGTCGGCAGGCCAGCTTATTGTGGGTGTGTGCAAGCAGGTCTGTAGGCCAGCTTATTGTGGCTGTGTGCAAGCAGGTCGGCAGGCCAGCTTATTTTGGCTGTGTGCAAGCAGGTCGGCAGGCCAGCTTATTGTGGCTGTGTGCATGGTTGTGATGGTTTGTCTGCAAGGTCTGTTTTTACACTTTTCAAGGTCCACATTTTCTGACAGAATGCAAGGGTAGATTGTTGGTTGTCTCTGTATACACGCAGGTTCTGATTGTGTTGATGCTTCGTTTGTATGCACACAATGTTTATTTGTATTGTCTGTAAGTCACAAGCTCACGTATTGTCTATGTACACGAGGTACGCTTGTATTGACTGTATGTACACAAGGTAGGCTTGTATTGTCTGTATGTACACAAGGTACGCTTGTATTGTCTGTATGTACACACGGTACGCTTGTATTGTCTGTATGTACACAGGGTACGCTTTTATTGTCTGTATGTACACAAGGTACGCTTGTATTGTCTGTATGTACACAAGGTACGCTTGTATTGTCTGTATGTACACAAGGTACGCTTGTATTGCCTGTATGTACACAAGGTACGCTTGTATTGTCTGTATGTACACAGGGTACGCTTGTATTGTCTGTATGTACACAGGGTACGCTTGTATTGTCTGTATGTACACGAGGTACGCTTGTTTTTTAACTGTAGCCTAAGACGCGGTGGGAAGATCTAGGCTGAGGCAGACCAAGATACTGGCGTGCCAAGTGTACGTCAGCTGTAATGATATCGTGCTAGAAGACCTCCACTTTCATCCAGCTAACATTAGAATAGCGCTCTAATGTGTGACTCATGTACATTTTACTCGATGAAAACCTTCGGAAAGCATCGCTCACAACTTTGCAAATTACCTGCCCCTCCTTTTATTTCGTATTATGTTTTCAGCACCATTTTTACAGACATGTAATATATTCAGTTACCGTCTCCTACATTCATATTATTTTTACAGTCATTTAATATTTGCATTAACCGTCCACTACATCGAAGCTATTTTTACAGACCTGTAGTTCAGTAACTTTTTTGTCTCCTATATTCATATTATTTTTACACACCTGTAATATGTTCAGTAACCGTCTCCTATATTTATTTATTGATTTTGAATCCAAGCAAACACCAATCCTAGTTTTAAAAAAGCTATGAAGTTTTTGATGTGCTTAATTAATGCTTCTGTGTAACAGAGAAAAGTTACTCTAAAAATGAAATAAAATGGCATTAGTTAAAATTAATTACCAATAATTATAACATTTTAGAGATTGATGCTATAATTAAAAGAATTCTTTTCTCTAAACTCTAAATAATGTAATAGCTTGTTTTCTTTTAAGTGTAATTTCTTTTCTCCTTGAAAGTACCGTATATTGTTTCTATTTTATGTGGAGATGAAACGTTCATAACCATATACCGATACTAAAATTGATCTTCTAGTTCAGCCAACAATCATTTGTCCCCGGTGCCCTAACAGCTATAGATCTCGTAAGCCACTTGGACACAGATGCTAGCATTGTTGAATGGTTTGTTGACCATTATCGGTTTATTTAAAATGTTTATTCTGGCAGTTGGTCTATGTCAACAATACAATAATACATAAACTTACTTCCTAAGTTCATAGTCTATGTCAACAATACGATAATACAGAAAACTTACTTCCTAAGTTCATGGTCTATGTCAACAATACAATAATACAGAAAACTTACTTCCTAAGTTCACAGGCTATGTCAACAATACAATAATACAGAAAACTTACTTCCTAAGTTCACAGGCTATGTCAACAATACAATACAGAAAACTTACTTCCCAAGTCCACAGGCTATGTCAACAATACAATAATACATAAACTTACTTCCTAAGTTCATAGGCTATGTCAACAATATATTAATGCAGAAAACTTACTTCCGCCTTATTAACAGATGTCTTGCCATGTAGTATAGAATAAAACTTAGTTTACATAAAAATATAAGCATGCTCACTGTTAAACAGTTATTTGTTAAGGCGTTACTTTGTTTAATTGGGGAAGTTATGATATGGTCGTTGGTCTTAGTAAATATATTTACTAAATATATTTGACACAGTGGAGGAAGAAATCGGTGCCCTATAAGTGTTTGACAAATTATACCATTATAGTGCTGGATATTTTTGACACAACTCATAAAAGGAACCATTTTTAATAAAATAAAATGTCTAGTACACAATTTTATTTTTTTAAAAATATAATCATCTACTATACAAAGTAATCATGTTGAAAGTTTAGTTTTTTTTATCCAAACCAACCGTATCGTATTGCTGTCTGAGTGGGCCATAAATAAGAGATAAAATGACTGTCGCCCGGTGCCAACACATGAAGTAACTGTTTGCCACCATTCAGAGGCTAGTGCTATAATGTCATTCAGTAATTATCTGCCACCATTCAGAGGCTAGCGCTATAAAGTCAGCCAGTAACTGTTTGCCACCATTCAGTGGCTAGTGCTATAAAGTCAGCCAGTAACTGTTTGCCACCATTCAGTGGCTAGTGCTGTAAAGTCATCCAATTACTATCTGCCAACATATTATAAACAGACTTGACTCAATATTCTGTTGTTTGTTGGACCGGCAGAAAAATTTTGTTGGTGTTAATGTCTGGAGCATTGGTTTCGCTGGTTTGTGCTCTTGTTATTTTGTGTTTGACCATTACGTTACTGACAGGGGTTAATGTAGGCAAAGATCAGACCTTTATATGTCATGTCAATGAAATTAGTGAGTAAATATCAATTCATTATGCTGACAACTGATGTCAGTTTCCGGGTGTCATTTTGAAACGTTGATTGTAGTAGCCTCAGGCGTTTACATCTGTTGACAAAGACGCACTGAGCACCCACACACACCCATGTGTACCCACACACCCATGTGTACCCACACACCCATGTGTACCCACACACCCATGTGTACCCACACACCTATGAGCAACCACACACCCATGAGTACCCACACACCCATGAGTACCCACACACCCATGAGTACCCACACACCCATGTGTACCCACACACCCATGTGTACCCACACATCTATGAGCAACCACACACCCATGAGTACCCACACACCCATAAGCACCCACACACCCATGCGCACCCACTCGCCCATGAGCACCACACACCTAAGCCCCATTTTTTTTCTCTGGCCGCTAATCCCAAAGAACGTCAGTTGTTTGTCAGACTGCCACATATTAGCCCCACTGCTTTCGCCTTTTGTCTAATGGAAAAAGCCGCGGTGGTCATCATTTATTGGAGACCTCCCTCCCCAGCCCCAACCCCCTTACCACCCAATCTTGTATCAGCGTTAGTTCAATCTATAAATAGACATCTTGTTCCGTGGATTAGCCTCTTAATGCAGCCAATCAGATCATGTGACTTGTCGACTAACCGCTAGTGAGGACCAATGCACTATGTCAGACCGTCTTATTGTTTCTTGTAGCTTATAACAAATACTACTTCTTTTTATACCGATAAAACGCCTAAAGCAATCACGTTATACACATGCGAGGTATAAAACATTTAATCTTAAAATTTATGCTTTGCTCGATTTACAATGGATTTTACTTCAGCTTAAATTATGCTGTTGCAGGAATATATTTGTTGTGCTTGTCTTACTTTGCAAGGAATTACTGTCTCGTGTTTCAAGTGATCACCTGATACACGCCTCCATGTATTTCTGTTCAGCTAATGATAAGCACGACTCATGTTTCAAAATGTTCCTTTGAAATACTTCTGTTATTCCACTGTAGTTTTACCGTCTCGTTCTTTTGTTGCATAAACCAACTTTGTGTCTGAGTTAACATAGTATCTTATTACTACTGACTTTGTGTCTGAGTTAACATAGTATCTTATTAGTACTGGCTTTGTGTCTGAGTTAACATAGTATCTTATTACTACTGGCTTTGTGTCTGAGTTAACATAGTATCTTATTACTACTGACTTTGTGAGTTAACCAAGTATCTTATTAGTACTGACTTTGCTACTTGTCGAACATCTCTAAGGGTCATTCTTCTTAAATTGCCACCGTCGAGGGCGTATGTTCGTATCGCGTGTCTACGTAATTCCCTGGTTGATTTGTTTGTCTTCGTGAGCTCCATATCCCTCTCTTTCCCCTCCTCGCGCTCTCTCTCCCTCCCTTCCCTCCTTTCTGTCTATCTGGTGTTGACAGCTTGTAGGTATATATATGGCTCCGGCACTAAATAAGGTCTATTGGTCTTCACCAGGAGATAAAACATGATTTTCCCCTTCGCTCTCTGGGTAAGATAGCGTGGACATTAAGTACCCCTTCTTCATTAATCTCTTAAGTGGTCCTCACGCCAGCGTGGGGATTAAGTACCCCATTCATTAATCTCTCAGCGTCCTCATGCAAGCGTGAACATCAAGTACACCCCTTCATTAATGTCTCAGCGGTCCTCACGCCAGCGTGGACATTAAGTACCTCTCCTTCATTAATCTCTCAGCGGGCCACGACCCTTCATTAAATGACTTGAAAAAGGTTGAGTTTAAGCTTCACCCCTTTGGGGAAGCTATGTCAAAGAGAAGCTATGTCAAAGAGAAGCTGTGTCAAAGGGAAGCTGTGTCAAAGGGAAGCTGTGTCAAAGGGAAGCTGTGTCAAAGGGAAGCTGCGTCAAAGGGAAGCTGTGCCAAAGGGAAGCTGCGTCAAAGGGAAGCTGTGTCAAAGGGAAGCTGTGCCAAAGGGAAGCTGTGTCAAAGGGAAGCTATGCAAAAGGGAAGCTTTTTAAGGTTTCGTAACATTTGTAAGTTTTAAGGAAGAGCCGGAGCAAATTCGTTATTTAAAAAAACAAAAAAAACACACCATTATAGCACCGTTGATATCCATTTTAGCCAAGTTTTATCACGACTAAATAGTCATACAATGAAAACTTATTTTTCCCGAGATGCAAACCTCTTCTTAAGTGTCATTTTAAAAAAGCAAACATAATCTGTTCGCTTAAAAAGTCTTGTATAGGTTTTACACGCATAATTTATTTGGTGCCGAGCCCACGGAAACGGGAGGACACCGCCCCTCCCTTCCCACCTCTGCCATGTAATCATGCCGTGAATACAGAGCTGGCCAAGATTACCCCCACTGTGGTCAAAGGTTCTCTGTCTCCCTCTCCTGTACCCACCTGGTATTGATCTCGAAAGACCGGACTCGGCTAATGATAATTAAGTTAGCACCAATTACCGGACGACAGGAAATTATTGACTTGTTGGCAGACGATAAGAACTTGTTATTGCGGTCTCGCCTTTTGGCTATCTAAATTCAGTAAGTGCTCATTTCTCTCTCTCCCCCTCTCTCTCTCTCTCTCTCTCTCTCTTCTTTGACCGTTTTCTCTTTTAATGGAATCATTAAAGGCTTCTTAACCCCGACCGCTTGCACCCGGTCTGTCATTGCTGTGTTACGCACTCTCCACCTTTTATGTCTTCTTCATTTTGATCACGTGCTCTTTCTTTCTCTTGTGATTTTTTTCTCTTCTTTTTTTATTTTTTTAAATTTTTATTTTTATTATTTCGTTCTTTCTC
>MUZC01004731.1:596063-613891 GCA_002072015.1 Radix auricularia | reverse complement strand
ATAGAGTGGTGAGTTCCACTCTAGTGACTGCTCTAGAATGATACGCAGTGTCGCTATTTGGTCAGTGCAGGATCTGTTGGTGCGAAAACCAGCTTGTTGGTCCCGCAGTAGAGGGTCTACCGCGTTTTTCATCCTGTTAAGCAATACACGGTTGAAAACTTTTCCTGGGATGGACAGTAGGGTAATCCCTCTGTAGTTCGAGCAGGAGCTTAAATCTCCCTTCTTTGGGATCTTGATAAGGTATCCCTCTTTCCAATCAGAAGGCACTTGTTCCTCTTCCCATATCTTCATAAACAAAGGGTGTAGCATTTCCACACTGGTTTCCAAGTCCGCCTTCAGTGCCTCTGCTGGGATGCCATCAGGTCCTGCAGCCTTTCCATTTCTGAGTTGTTTAATGGCCCTGCTAATCTCTTCTTTTGTGGGACTATTACAGTCAATTTGTAGGTCATTATCAGCTGGTTGGATATCTGGTGGATTCCTTGGTTCTGGTCTGTTTAAGAGCTCTTCAAAATGCTCCTTCCATCTACCTCTCTGCTGCACATCACTTGCAATGTTGTTTCCCATTTTATCCTTCACTGGTCTCTCAATCTTGCTAAATTTCCCAGATAGCATCTTAATTGTATCAAACAGTTCTCTCATGTTCCCCTGGTAAGCTGCGTCTTCTGCTTCTTTAGCAAGTTTGTCCACAAATTCTTTCTTGTCCCTCTTGATGCTTTTCTTAACTTCTTTATTTGCATCTGCATACTCTTTCTGGGATTTGTATTTCTGGGCTCGTGTGCGGCTGTTGTTTATTTCTGTTTTCTTTCTTTTCCTTTGTTCTATTTTATTCAGTGTACCTGCTGTTATCCATTCTTTATGTGCCTGTTTCTTCTTTCCTAGCACTTCTTGGCATGTTGACTGGACTGTTTCCTTCACGCTTTGCCATTTTCCTTCAGTGGACTCGTCTTCGAGAAGTTGGCGTAGGGCTTGGAACCTATTGGACAGTGAGAGCTTGAATTCCTCCTTTTTTGCTTGGTCCTTCAGGAGGGAGGTATTATACCGAGACCTACATGCTGGTTGTTCGGTATAGTGTCTCTTTAGCTTCAATTTTATCCAGGCCACAAGTAGATGGTGATCTGAGGCAACATCAGCTCCCCTCTTAACACGAACGTCTTGGAGAGATCGCCTGAATTTTTTACTAATGCATATATGGTCTATTTGGCTCATCGTTCTCATGTCCGGTGAGACCCATGTAGCTTTATGTATTCTCTTGTGCTGGAAAATACTCCCTCCTATTACTAGGTCTGCTGTGGCACATAGGTCTGCAAACCTCTCACCGTTGTCGTTCATCTCGCCTATCCCTTGTTGTCCCATAACCTCTTCATACCCTGTGTTGTTATTGCCGATCTTTGCGTTGAAGTCTCCCATGAGGATGACGATGTTCCTCCGTGGGCGACCCTGGACTATGGTTATCACTCTATTGTAGAATTCTTCTTTGTCTCTTTCGTCGCTTTCGTTAGTTGGTGCATAGCATTGGATGACATCTAGGTTGATGCTACGCTTCTTTGTCCGAAAGGTTGCTAAAAGAATTCTAGGTCCATGGGCCTCCCATCCAATGAGTGCTCCTTGTGATGCCCTTGATAGCATCATGGCAACACCCAGGGTATGGGGGGCATCCTCTTCTTCGTGTCCCGAATATATCACCATCTCTCCCGAGATTAATCTCTTCTGCCCCAGTCCAGTCCATCATACTTCACTAATTCCTAGAATGGTGAGCTTATAGTTCTTCATCTCTGTGGCTATCTGTGCAGCCTTTCCCGCTTCATACATCGTGCGGACATTCCACGCTCCGATGGTGGTGGTGTTCCTGGTAGAGATGATGGTTGTCGGTCTAACAGCTTCCAGATTTTGGCTTTGAGATAATTTACTTGATTTATGCACATCCTATATGTCAGACCTCGATCAGTTTCAGTAAATATTACCGAGTTATTTAGACAGCTGGTCTAATTTAATGTTGTTTTAAATTATTTCATTAGCCCGGGGAAGCGTGGTGTTTCTGTGTGCACGTCAAGTGGGTATACGGCATCGTTTTGTGCTTGTATCGTTAGTCTCTTGTCTTGTACTGGCAACTTTCAGCCGGAGCTTATGCTGTACAGCTGGACCACTGTTGAATGACTGCTGTACAGCTAGACCACTGTTGAATGACTGCTGTACAGCTGGTTCACTGTTGAATGACTGTTGTACAACTAGACTACTGTTGAATGACTGATGTACAGCTGGGAAACTGTTGAATGACAGATGTACAGCTGGGAAACTGTTGAATGACGGCTTTACAGCTGGTTCACTTTTGAATGACGCTCTACAGCTGGTTCACTGTTGAATAACTGCTGTACAGCTAGACCACTCTTGAATGACTGCTGTACAGCTAGACCACTCTTGAATGACTGTTGTACAGCTAGGCCACTGTTGAATGACTGTTGTACAGCTAGACCACTCTTGAATGACTGTTGTACGGCTAGACCACTGTTGAATGACTGCTGTACAGCTAGACCACTCTTGAATGACTGTTGTACAGCTAGGCCACTGTTGAATGACTGTTGTACAGCTAGGCCACTGTTGAATGACTGCTGTACTCTTTAACTAAGGTCAAGCTGTTCTCTAGCTGGCTCCTCATCTCTATGGACCTTCATATATAAATATTGAATATGTTATTGGTGTCTCACCTATTCTTTAGCACTCTGTAAATTCTTGGAGCATGCGTGCTGGCATCATGTATACATCAGACCTTAACCTAAATGAAATATTTACCGCTTGTTGTGTGTTAACATGTTTTCACACTGTGTTTCATTTGAGCCTAGGTCTTACTGTTTGCTGGTTGTAACACCTCGATATTCTAGGACACTAGTTCCGGTTGTTAGTAATCTCCACAACTATTCATCCTCGTGCGCCGCTGCCATGGCGCGTCCTTAAAGAAACACCGCAGTGCAGACAGCATAACACGGATTGCAAACGTCAACATCTTCGAGTCGCTGGAATCAACGGCCTTTCATTGAGGAGTGCAAGTTACATCTAAAAACTAGAGCGCCATGGCGGCAGATATCTATTCAGACAATCTCCTTGCAGCACCTACACAAATGTCTCAATTGGAGAAATTTGTTTAAATTGTTTTTGTTTTTTATTTTGTTATTTCATCTACAGCTCCATAAAATTAAGTTTCTGCAAAGCTCTTGTATTATCCTGTTTCTTTTCCATCTTGTCTCTCAGTCCCTGTAAGTCAGGGGCGGATTAAGACTGCACGGGGCCCCGGGCTGCAAAGAAACGGGGGGCCTATCCAGCCAGCATCCCTTAAAATAAAATAATTGTTAACAGCTAATATAGGACTGTAACTAAATATTAATAATGAAAAAAATAAAAATAAACGAACACGAAGAAATAACTGAAGTGTTAATAGTATGTTTCAATCGAGTTTGAAAAGAAAAAAATTAATTTCCACTGCTGGGAATCGAACCCCACACCGGTTGCATCACGCGCCTGTACTCTCTTCACAGGGCCAGTGGAGCTTGTCTAAAATGAGAAATTTAAAAAAAACATCAACTATACTTAATACTATGTTCTCTAAGTGAGCCAATTAAATTACGTTTCATCGACACTATCAGGTCTGAATCGCGATCAGTTGTATAGTTAATATTTATACATTTTTAAAATTATTTTTATTTTCAAGGGTTCGTCCAATCATTTGTACACTTTTATTATAAATATAAAAAGTTTGGGGGCCCCTAAACCGTCGGGGGCCCCTGGCTTTAGCCCGCTCAGCCCCCCCCCCTTAATCCGCCATAGCTGTAAGTTTAATGCTACTTGGTTATTCTTGCTAGAAATGAACCCACCGCAGCGAGTCTCCTCGGTTCAAATACCAGACATTTAGTTGATTGTCAAGTCAAAGCTGGGTGTAGTAACGAAAGGCGGCGAGTCTGTCTTACATTGAATTAAGTGAAATAAATTGAGGCTAAAGTCACAGAAAACGTTGTTCTAAATACAGCCTATATTTACTGTTGGTGGAGTTATCTTACCTGATTTGTATTCTGGGATATTTTAAGCTTAACTCTTCAGTAACGCCAAGCGCGGGAAGTCAATCCAATGTATGTGAGATAGTTTTAATCTTGACGGCTTACGCTGTAGAATTTGTGCCAAAGTTTATTTTAGGTTTTATGCATTATGTAAAGGTTATCAATGCGGCAAATGCCAGACATGTTTCTGCTTTTAAAAAAAATGTTATGTTTTTTTTTTTTGTTGATTTTTTTCTTCAAAAATCTCCATTTGTTGTTCGACGTCTTGTTGTATAGATACAATCTATGCCTTCCTGACAGTTGCCATTGTTACCTGGCCAACGTCCACGTAGTCTTCATTCAGAGTAATTGTTTTCTTTCGTCAATCTTTTCCCTGTATTCACTGAAATGATTACTTTGGAAATTGAAGGGTTGGAACATTGGTGTCAGGGTATGAGAATCACTGATTGAATTTGTTGTAAAATTGTTGTGAAAATGTTGTGAACTGTGTTCAGTTTAACTGACACTTGAATGTCACGCCATGACTTTGCAGAGTTCGCCCAGTGGCTATGTATAGTGTGAGACGGAGCAGGGCGAGAGAGGAATGTGAATACTGTGTGGAGTAGCGGTCAGCGTGTGTGTGAGGTGGACATTAGGCCAGTGCAGTGCTTGCCATACATTGTTTTATCGAGGTGGCTCGAATGCGTGACACTCAGTGAGAATAGAGACTGATGTGGAATAAGCCTGTGTTGGAAATACTGGATGGCTGGATTGTTATTATGGTGTTACGGCAGCTGTTGTATTACTGACGCAGTATCTATACATGAATTGTTACCACAATAAAGAATCCTGTTACTTTGACAAGAGTCGAGACTTCTGTCTTAATTACATCCAGAACCCAGAACGCAACAATTGGTAAAGGCTAATTTAACTCAGTGAGTCTGAAGTGCACGTGCGTAGTCTTTGAGTTTGTCCATCACTTGATTCACTCACCGATTATCTAGAAACAGGATGACCCGCGGCGTAGCATACGCCGCAGACTTGCTCATCATAGATAGTGTAAAGAACGGGGGAAGGGGTGAGCGAACGGAACTCAACAGCAAGAAGTAATGAAAAAAGCGAGTAAACGTGGAGACATGTGCACAGTGGTTGTTGTTACTTGCCCCCCATCAACTCTTTACTACCATCCAACTATAAACTGTGATTTTCCGACTCTAGTGTTAGTAATGTTTGCAAGCAAAAAAAAATTTTTTTTTTAAATGGAGAAAGTAACTGGCAGAAAAAACGTTTAATTTTGTTTTAAAATCATTCCATCTGGGAATTTAACCCAGGACTTTCCGCGTGCAAGGCGGACGTGAAAATCATTACACTACGAATCTTGTTATTCTGTGAAGGAACAACGCAAGTGAACGCAAGAAATATTATTGCCTAGACCCCTCTCCCCCCTTTTTGCTTCTTTTCTTTTCATCCCACTTTGCTTGCCCACTGGGATCTTTCTACCTCAGCGGGGGTCATTCGTCATGCTCATTTGCACATTGTCGTTTACGTGAATTATATATAGAGATAACGACATTGCTGTTGACACGCCTTATCAATGACGTTCAATGTTAAAGTGTAAAAAGAAAACCCAACGTGTCGTGATATCTGTCATGTTATTTCCGTTTCTTGATGGAGTAGTTAAAGCAATTTTCAACGGCCATCAATTTTCCAGACATTTGATATGCTGACATTTATATTCATGCACTTTCCATTTCATGTTGAACACATCCCGAGTTATATCAACAGTTTGACGATGACAAAAAAATCTGACGTTGCGTCTGTCGTGTTGCCTCGTTGCCTTTAGATCAGACTTTGGCAAGCCAAAAAAATATAATGATAATTTTGTTTAATTTTTAAAAAAATTAATAAAGTTGTAGCTACGAAATATGAAATTATTATTTGAGGGTCTTATTATAGTTGCTAGTGAAACCTTAAGATAACATCGCTGAGAGCTGCTAGTTCGTCTTAGGTCCACTCTAGATGTTTATGTTTTATCGTACTCATTTCAAGATGGAAACTTTCTAATTTTTTTGTGTTGACTATTTCGCGTGAGTAAGCTCCCCTGACACGTGTGAACCCACAACCCTTGCTAGACGTTTGATCCGTCTGTACTGGAACTCAACTGAATGTTTGATCAATATACACTGTAGATCCGCTCAACTTACTGGGCTCGGCGGCACTGGACGAGTAAATCTAATTGACACCGGGATCACGTGACCGGGACACTTTTGTCAGGTGACCTGATTGGACACCAACGGGGAAGACACGCTAAGATACGAGCAGGGTGTCCGAGATTGACATTTCGGGTGACATTTGAACGAACTCCTTGTCCAGCCACCAGGGACACTTAGGACATCCGGGGACTGAATCAAAGAGTTGTGTTAACATTATCGTGCCGCAGTGCATTTTATTGGGTGTCTCTGGCGTAGATACCCCAGGGTTACATTCATCTGTGCAATCTATTGCCTGTCTCTGGTGTAGATACCCCAGGGTTACAATCAGCTGTGCAATCTATTGCTTGTCTCTCTGGTGTAGATACCCCAGGGTTACAATCAGCTGTGCAATCTATTGCCTGTCTCTGGTGTAGATAACCCAGGATTACAATCAGCTGTGCAATCTATTGCCTGTCTCTGGTGTAGATACCCCAGGGTTACAATCAGCTGTGCAATCTATTGCCTGTCTCTGGTGTAGATACCCCAGGGTTACATTCAGCTGTGTATTGTATTGGCTGTCTCTGGTGTAGATACCCCAGGGTTACAATCAGCTGTGCAATCTATTGCCTGTCTCTGGTGTAGATACCCCAGGGTTACAATCAGCTGTGCAATCTATTGGCTGTCTCTGGTGTAGATACCCCAGGGTTACAATTAGCTGTGCAATCTATTGGCTGTCTCTCTGGTGTAGATACCCCAGGGTTACATTAAGATGTGCAATGTATTGGCTGTCTCTAGTGTAGATACCCCAGGGTTACAGTCAGCTGTGCAATCTATTGGCTGTCTCTGGTGTAGATACCCCAGGGTTACAATTAGCTGTGCAATCTATTGGCTGTCTCTCTGGTGTAGATACCCCAGGGTTACATTAAGATGTGCAATCTATTGCCTGTCTCTTGTGTAGATACCCCAGCGAGGAAGACCCAAGCGTACATGGAGACGGAGCATGTTAGATGAGGCTGGAAGAACTGGAAAGAGCTGGGAAGAATTGGAACGACTGGCAAGGGACAGTGCACAGTGGCGAGCTTTGACAGAGGCCCTGTGTTCCACAAGGAACCCAAAGGACAAATGATGATGATGATGTGTAGATACCCCAGGGTTACAATCAGCTGTGCAATCTATTGCCTGTCTCTCTGGTGTAGATACCCAAGGGTTACAATCAGCTGTGCAATCTATTGCCTGTCTCTCTGGTGTAGATACCACAGGGTTACAATCAGCTGTGTATTCTATTGTCTGTCTCTAGTGTAGATACCCCAGGGTTACAATCAGCTGTGTATTATATTGCCTGTCTCTAGTGTAGATACCCCAGGGTTACAATCAGCTGTGCAATCTATTGGCTGTCTCTCTGGTGTAGATACCCCAGGGTTACAATCAGCTGTGTAATCTATTGTCAGTCTCTGGTGTACATACCCCAGGGTTACAATCAGCTGAGCAATCTATTGACTGTCTCTCTGGTGTAGATACCCCAGGGTTACAATCAGCTGTGTAATCTATTGGCTGTTTATGGTGTACATACCCCAGGGTTGCTTGTACTTGGGGGTGAGCGAGTTAGTTAGTATACAATTTACAGTAAAGCTGTGTTGGTGTCGTACATGTTTGGCTTAGAGACAAGTAGAGTTTCATGTTTGGCTTAGAGACAAGAAGGGTTTCATGTTTGGCTTAGAGACAAGTAGAGTTTCGTGTTTGGCTTAGAGACAAGTAGTTTCTGTTTGGCTAAGAGACAAGTAGAGTTTCATGTTTGGCTTAGAGACAAGTAGTTTCTGTTTGGCTAAGAGACAAGTAGAGTTTCATGTTTGGCTAAGAGACAAGTAGAGTTTCATGTTTGGCTTAGAGACAAGTAGAGTTTCATGTTTGGCTTAGAGACAAGTAGAGCTTCATGTTTGGCTTAGAGACAAGTAGAGTTTCATGTTTGGCTTAGAGACAAGTAGTTTCTGTTTGGCTAAGAGACAAGTAGAGTTTCATGTTTGGCTTAGAGACAAGTAGAGTTTCATGTTTGGCTTAGAGACAAGTAGAGTTTCATGTTTGGCTTAGAGACAAGTAGAGTTTCAGGTGAGTGCTCGGATTGTGCGCTGATAGTGGACACCATTAAAATATCACGAGTCTAGATAATTCTTTGTTGATTATCGTAGTTTAGACTCTGATAGGCCTCTCTAGATGTTGAACTGATGGTAGAAATATGTAGGACCAGCCTCTCTAGATGTTGAACTGTTGGTAGAAATATGTAGGACCAACCTCTCTAGATGTTGAACTGTTGGTAGAAATATGTAGGACCAGCCTCTCTAGATGTTGAACTGTTGGTAGAAATATGTAGGACCAGCCTCTCTAGATGTTGAACTGTTGGTAGAAATATGTAGGACCACCCCCTCTAGATGTTGAACTGTTGGTAGATATATGTAGGACCAGCCTCTCTAGATGTTCAAATGATATTAGCTCATAGTCGGACCACGCTCTCTAGATGTTAAAATGATATTAGCACTCAGTCGGACCACCCTCTCTAGATGTTAAAATGATATTAGAACTTCGTCGGACCACCCTCTCTAGATGTTAAAATGATATTAGCACTCAGTCGGACCACCCTCTCTAGATGTTAAAATGATATTAGCACTTCGTCGGACCACCCTCTCTAGATGTTGAAACGATATTAGAACTTCGTCGGACCACCCTCTCTAGATGTTGAAATGATATTAGAACTTCGTCGGACCACCCTCTCTAGATGTTGAAATGATATTAGAACTTCGTCGGACCACCCTCTCTAGATCTTAAAATGATATTAGAACTTCGTCGGACCACCCTCTCTAGATCTTAAAATGATATTAGAACTTCGTCGGACCACCCTTACTAGATGTTGAAACGATATTAGAACTTCCTCGGACCACCGTCTCTAGATGTTGAAACGATATTAGAACTTCGTCGGACCACCCTCTCTAGATGTTAAAATGATATTAGCACTTCGTCGGACCACCCTCTCTAGATGTTGAAATGATATTAGAACTTCGTCGGACCACCCTCTCTAGATGTTGAAATAATATTAGCTCTTAGTAGGACCACCCTCTCTAGATCTTAAAATGATATTAGCTCTTAGTAGGACCACCCTCTCTAGATCTTAAAATGATATTAGCACTCAGTCGGACCACCCTCTCTAGATCTTAAAATGATATTAGCACTCAGTCGGACCACCCTCTCTAGATGTTGAAATGATATTAGCACTCAGTCGGACCACGCTCTCTAGATGTTGAAATGATATTAGCACTCAGTCGGACCACCCTCTCTAGATGTTGAAACGATATTAGAACTCCGTCGGACCACGCTCTCTAGATGTTGAAATGATATTAGAACTCCGTCGGACCACCCTCTCTAGATGTTGAAATGATATTAGCACTCAGTCGGACCACGCTCTCTAGATGTTGAAATGATATTAGCACTCAGTCGGACCACCCTCTCTAGATGTTAAAATGATATTAGAACTCCGTCGGACCACCCTCTCTAGATGTTGAAATGATATTAGCACTCAGTCGGACCACGCTCTCTAGATGTTGAAATGATATTAGCACTCAGTCGGACCACCCTCAGGGCTGAACGAAGTGAGGTCGCAGGATTGGGGCAAGTGCCGAAAAGAACTTCCGCTAGTAGGTCAATTCCAGATAATGATCTTCATTTGACTCTTGTGTGTGTATGTGTGCGTGTCTTGACGGCGCAGCTAGTGCCATGACGTTAATTGTGGGTAAAAACTTGGCGTCTGGGAGTAAATGAAACATTTCAAAGTTACAGGTGCGAGGTATTTACATTTAATGATGCTAGTAGGTCATGGAGCTGCCATCTTAAGTCTCAATTACACGCCTTCCAGCCAGACACAGGATACCATGATTAGTGGAGGCTAAACATTTGGGAAATGTTCATTACCTGAAACCGCAACATTAGATTTTGGTAAGAAAGATTATTACTGTGAGGAATCTCGTTGATTTAAAACGTGTGACTTCTATTATAGCATCATAATCTTGTTGTAACGGTATAAACTAGTAGGCGTTCAATCTGTGCGCCCCGTGTATTTGTGTTCATTGCCTAGATTCCCTAGATCGTTGCTGTCATGGGTCAGTAAAAAATGTAACTACTTACACCGTCATCATTCCTTGTGGTCAAACGAACATTAATATTGGTACACAAACCAGCATCATTTAAAGTGGTCAAATGCAGATTAATATTGGTACATAAACCAGCATTATTTATAGTGGTGTACTGTGGGGTGTACAATGAAATGACGGTTTATAATGAGTTGGGGATATAGGGGATCGTTGTGTCCTCTGGGGTGTTGAAACAACGAAATGACGGTTTATAACGAGTTGGGGAATAAAGGGCGGGCGAGGCCCAGTGGGGAGAAGGTAAACGAACTCACCAATCGAATCTTTCTTCTCGCTTGCATGCAGACAGCCCAAGATAAAATGTTGCCATGGAAAGGGGCGTGTGTGTGGGTGTTTGTTGTCACAACATGGCTATTTACTGGGTTTTTTGGCCCCGGGCTGGGGGGNGGGGGGGGGGGGGTCAGGGTTATAAAGTAAAAAAATTTGAGAGTGAGAGCATAACAAGAATATTCACCTCGTTTTATGGGGGGCTTTGGAGTGAACGCAAAAATAGCGTTCTTTATGGCCGTCCATTAACTAAAGAAGAGAAAAGATGTGTTTTCAAACCGCTGATCTGCAGTAGGATTTGATTGATGCTCTTAACATCGACACCGAGGCTAGCACAGTGTTACTAGATGGGGACCTATTCCGCCTTCATGTTGTTATTGTTTCCGTGCAGGTCAAGTGTTGGGGTTTTTTTTGTTAGTAGTTGTATGCTGCGTGACTTTATTTGCCGAAGCACCATTTTCCCTATTTACACTCGCACTGATTGATTTTCATCAGTTCACTCAACTAATTCATCTGTGTGGCCCGTTTAAACTATCCTGAGTTTTAAACTATTATTGAACACAACTCAGGCATCGGTCCTCATGTTTTCCCTTGTGTTACACAACTCAGTCATCAGTCTCATGTTTTCCCTTGTGTCACACAACTCAGTCACCAGTCCTCATGTTTTCCCTTGTGTCACACAACTCAGTCACCAGTCCTCATGTTTTCCCTTGTGTCACACAACTCAGGCATCAGTCTCATGTTTTCCCTTGTGTCACACAACTCAGGCATCAGTCTCATGTTTTCCCTTGTGTCACACAACTCAGGCATCAGTCCTCACGTTTTCCCTTGTGTTACACAAGCCACTGCTCACCCCCCCCATCATTACCTGTGTATGATAGCCACTGCTCACCCCCATCATTACCTGTGTATGATAGCCACTGCTCACCCCCATCATTACCTGTGTATGATAGCCACTGCTCACCCCCATCATTACATGTTTATGATAGCCTCTGCTCACCCCATCATTACCTGTGTATGATCGCCCTTATCACCCCATCATTACCTGTGTATGATAGTCACTGCTCACCCCCATCATTACCTGTGTATGATAGTCACTGCTCACCCCCATCATTACCTGTGTATGATAGCCACTTCTCACCCCCATCATTACCTGTGTATGATAGCCACTGCTCACCCCCCATCATTACCTGTGTATGATAGCCACTGCTCACCCCCATCATTACCTGTGTATGATAGCCACTGCTCACCCCCAGTCCAACAGCGATGCACGCCGCAAGGTTTGCTCACCTAGCAGAGGGGCGAAAGTTTTCAATGGTAACAATAGGCGTGCCTCGCCATTTAATACGGGTCTTGATAAGATGATGTAGCTACTGCCACACGGGATCTTAGCTCAGTGCGTACTTGTGGATAAACACGAACAGTGCCAATAGCTTGGATTCCTTCATCGGCTCGCAAGGATTGTAACAGTTTCAACAGGTTCATAATGCTGTGAGGTTTAAGTAATCACGTTTTACTTTAAATGTCAACAAGATTGTGTGTGTAGTATAAAGATGTTCGCACTATTAGTTTATATATTTGAGTTAATCTATGCTTTTTATTCATGTGAAATGTGTCTAGAGCGGCTTCATTCATTAATTCGTGACGCTTTTTGCAAGAGTGATAAAAGTTGTACATGCATTCTGTTATGTTTATTGTAAACAAAATGAGGGTTTATGTTTATTGCTAGTGTTCAATTTTATTGGCAATTTTCAGAACAAATCGCTGAATGTTGGGCAGTTTGCTTATTAACCCTGCTCCTAAATTCTAATATACTTTGATATACTGCATGAGTGTCAAACAGAGATTGTTTTATAACACAGAATCGATAGTAAACGGACTTGGTTAGATCAGATATCTATAATTTAATGCAACTGCATTTCATGACGTTACATGTCCACTAATTACAGTGCATTACATTCGAGATAATTCAACCACATCTCATGGACGACCCCCCCCCACACACACACACACTCCTGCAAAAGTGAAATCACTGACGACATCCTCCCAAGCAGGAATTGATTATTCCTGAAACTTCGTTATTCCCTCAAATATTTTTTTTTTAAAATTTTCCAAACAAAACAATCATGTCCTGATTAACTATCTTCTCAGAGGCGAAGATGACCCGGGGTGTCACGCATTTCCTTTTATTAGGGTTAAAAAAATAAAATCTAGGATGCTCTGTAGATTCAATATTAGCATACAATACCATGAGTGTGTTCTTTACATATACCCTAGTCCATTCCGACGTTATGTTATACTGTTCGTTCTATAGCACCTGTTATTTGCATCTAACCAAAATTTCCAAATACTCTAGACACGATAAGTAAGTTTTTATTCCTTATTAAACTCCCCCATATCACTGTCATCAATATTTTTGTTCTCTGAAAGTCTTTGACTCTGAACAAATCCAAACATGCTTTGACAGTCATGCTGGTTTGGTTTGTAGTGTTGACGTCATGCTGGTTTGGTTTGTAGTGTTGACAGTCATGCTGGTTTGGTTTGTAGTGTTGACAGTCATGCTGGTTTGGTTTGTAGTGTTCAACACCATGGTGGATTGTGTTTGTAACATTAGATGATTGGACATTTAATATTGAGTTAGTGTTTTTAACATTAGATGGTTAGAAATTTTATATTGAGGTAGTGTTATTAACATTAGATGGTTAGATATTTTATATTGAGGTAGTGTTTTTAACATTAGATGGTTAGATATTTTATATTGAGGTAGTGTTTTTAACATTAGATGGTTAGATATTTTATATTGAGTTAGTGTTTTTAACATTAGATGGGTGGACATTTTATATTGAGGTAGCGTTTTTAACATTAGATGGTTAGATATTTTATATTGAGGTAGTGTTTTTAACATTAGATGGTTAGATATTTTATATTGAGTTAGTGTTTTTAACATTAGATGGGTGGACATTTTATATTGAGGTAGTGTTTTTAACATTAGATGGTTAGATATTTTATAATACGTTAGTGTTTTTAACATTAGATGGGTGGACATTTTGTATTGAGGTAGTGTTTTTAACATCAGATGGTTATTAATTTTATAATGCGTAAGTGTTTTTAACATTAGATGGGTGGACATTTTATATTGAGGTAGTGTTTTTAACATTAGATGGTTACTAATTTTATAATGCGTAAGTGTTTTTAACATTAGATGGTTAGGCATTTTATATCACCTTAATGTTTTTAAAAATTAGATGGGTAGTCATTTTATAATACGTTAGTGTCTTCTAATTAAAGTATCCAGCATGATTAAACCACAGCATGTCATAAGTCAGCTACTGACTGGCTTCATGACCTGGGGCAGTAGTGTAACGGTATGAAACAAGTCTAGTATTGATGGTTGTTACAAGAGACCTTAGCTTCGTGTCTAATGTTCATGGTAGGATAAGAATCGTTCCGAGAGACATTCATTGGGGAGTCTGTAATGTGCGGTGTAAAAATACTTGATGTTGAGTATTGATACACCAGCCAACATCGGTTAACATAGCGCCCCCCCCCCTTTTCTCACGCCCTAGATTTCTATCCCACCCTCCTTTTCTCACCCAACCCGATGTGGTTTATTTAGTTTTGAAAGAAAAGATCAACCACTTTAATCCTGATTTTCTTACCTGATTCATGTACATCATCTTACCTGAGTCATGTACATCATCTTACCTGAGTCGTGTACATCATCTTACTTGAGTCGTGTACATCATCTTACCTGAGTCATGTACATCATCTTACCTGAGTCACGTACACTATCTTACCTGAGGCATGTACATCATCTTACCTGAGTCGTGTACATCATCTTACCTGAGTCGTGTACATCATCTACCTCAGTCATGTACATCATCTTACCTGAGTCATGTACATCATCTTACCTGAGTCATGTACATCATCTTACTTGAGTCGTGTACATCATCTTACCTGAGTCATGTACACCATCTTACCTGAGTCACGTACACTATCTTACCTGAGGCACGTACACCATCTTACCTGAGTCGTGTACATCATCTTACCTGAGTCGTGTACATCATCTACCTAAGTCATGTACATCATCTTACCTGAGTCACGTACACTATCTTACCTGAGTCACGTACACTATCTTACCTGAGGCATGTACATCATCTTACCTGAGTCGTGTACATCATCTTACCTGAGTCATGAACATCATCTTACCTGACTCATGTACATCATCTTACCTGAGTCATGTACATCATGTTACCTGAGTCGTGTACATCATCTTACCTGACTCATGTACATCATCTTACCTGAGTCATGTACATCATGTTACCTGAGTCATGTACATCATCTTACCTGACTCATGTACATCATCTTACCTGAGTCGTGTACATCATGTTACCTGAGTCGTGTACATCATCTTACCTGATTCATGTACATCATCTTACCTGAGTCATGAACATCATCTTACCTGAGTCATGAACATCATCTTACCTGAGTCGTGTACATCATCTTACCTGATTCATGTACATCATCTTACCTGAGTCATGTACATCATCTTACCTGAGTCATGTACATCATCTTACCTGAGTCATGAACATCATATTACCTGAGTCATGTACATCATCTTACCTGAGTCATGAACATCATCTTACCTGACTCATGTACATCATCTTACCTGAGTCATGTACATCATCTTACCTCAGCCATGTACATCATCTTACCTGATTCATGTACATCATCTAACCTCAGCCATGTACATCATCTTACCTGAGCCATGTACATCATCTACCTGAGTCATGTACATCATCTTACCTGAGTCATGTACAGCATTCAAGGAATCGCCGGAATATTTGACGTAGTTTAGGAAATAAACACTCAGATAACTATCTCAGATAAGAGATGTGAAGCTGTTTGATTTCTTCAAGTGTTTGCAATGATAAAATTTAAGGACCGTGGAACAACGTCATGAATCATTATCCCTGGACTCAATCAACAACAGCCTTATCTTTCATTTTTTCCATGTCTTGCAGACTCAGATCTGCTGAAGTATTTATTTCTTTGATATAACACAGCGGCACAAATGCTTTTCAAGCAGTTAGATCATTTGATGGCAAATTATTTAAAAACAACAAAACCAAATATAATCAAGATAGGAATCAAAATGTATAATTAGGTCCTGATATACACGCTATTGTTAGTAAAGAACACAGTTTATGGATATATAATTATCTTTTTTTTATTTATTCAAGTTATTAGTTTTGCTTTGATATACACGTGCTTTTATAACGGGGTCTATGAATTTTTTTTGTTAGTATTTTCTATAAATTTATTATGTAAATAAATGCTTCCGTCAGTGTCAGGTGAGGTAATGAGCAAAGGTTTTTATAATGACTTAGTTTGAATAAGAGCGGCAGTGAGTACGCACTGTTATTGTTCTGATCGTGCGATATCAGGGGAATGGGGGTGGGGGGCTTATTATTTTTATGAACAGTAGATTCCATTTTCGTATAAAACTTGCATAGATTTAAAGATCAGCTCTATGGATACAGGCAGTCTTTGTAGCGGTTTGATTAGTGCTGTGGACAAGACAGTCATCCAAAGTTTTCACTGGGAAGATTGAGTTTTTAAGAAAGTCCCGAACTTGTGATAAGTCGCTTTTTAATGTGAACGGGGAACATAGGCTTAGTGTTTGAACGTCAAAGACATTTGAGCATTTCACAGTTGTTTGTGTTACCTTTGATTGAGATACGTAATACGTAAGTATATGAACCACTGGGTTGACCCAGAACTTCCCATAAACTATCGTGATGTAACTATCAAATTAAGAGCCAACAATTAAATACTCCAGCATGGCCAGCCACCTTACCTTCAAAATGACATGCGTCAATACCTTCCCTCAAGTTGTTCAACCCATCTCTCCAGTTGTTCAACCCATATCTCCAGTTGTTCAACCCATCTCTTCAGTAGTTCAACCCATCTCTCCAGTTGTTCAACCCATTTCTCCAGTTGTTCAACCCATCTCTCCAGTTGTTTAACCCATCTCTCCAGTTGTTCAACCCATCTCTCCTGTGGTTCAACCCATCCCTCCAGTGGAGAGTCCCCATCCGCTCCCTCCCCGCTGACAGGCTATGTTGATGTGATCAATGTGGAGACGTTGAATCAATAGTATGTATTAAATCCCGACACTTTGATATTGCCAATTGCCCTTTGGCTACCCGTTCACACCACGACAGAGGAGGTCTATCGGCCCGTGTGAGTGGCGGGGATGGCACCATGAATGTACAGCAGTAGTAGAACACTCATGAAACAGGGGCGTTCACTGGACTGAGGCTTTCACTGGACTGAGGCTTTCACTGGACTGAGGCTTTCAGTGGGCTGAGGCTTTCACTTGACCGAGGCATTCAGTGGGTTAAGGCCTTTCAAAAATCTCCGTTTACAGGTTTGGATGATCACAGAACTGTTATAGCCCCTGGCACGTCTATTGTGTAACAAAAAAATTAACGATATTTTCTACTCATTTATTCAACTCGGCAACTGGTGCGTGTGTTTGCTATTTTCCTTGATATTAAACCTGCTACATGCTAAGCCAGAGATCTGAAGCTTGGTAACTTTAGCAGCATGAGGTAATAACGGAAAGGATTTCGTGAACATTGCTTCATTTAAAATAAATAATATAAGTAAAGTGAAATTACCTCTCAACTTTGATGGAAAAAGCAATTACAAGAAGAATAAAATCAATATTAAGAATGGAAGAGTTTTTATGGAAAGATTTCTGAAGTTAGAATAAGTGTTGAGGTTTTGATTCTTTGGTTCTGATCCTAAAACGTTCCTGTAGTGTATTGATCATTTAAATAATTGATATAGATCTATAGGTTTTGTCTAAAATGATTTTTGAGACGAGTTACCAGCACTGGCGCAACTAAGAAATTCAGGGATAAAAAAATAAAGATGGGGATTTGCTCATTCTTATTCTCATCAGACTTTTTATTGCAATAGTCGGGAGACTTAGTCACTGTTAAGAGAGTTTTCAAGACAGCTTCAGCCTAAAAGACTTACAGGGCAGTTATAACCACCTTCGAATGTCTATAGAGCGAGTACAGCCTACTACTTACTGAGGCGTTACGGCAGGTTCTCCCCGCCAGTCCCTCCCTCCTCCCCCGCCA
>MUZC01004731.1:581034-595998 GCA_002072015.1 Radix auricularia | reverse complement strand
ACCCCTCCCTTCTCCCCCGCCAGCCTCTCCCTCCTCCCCCACACCTCATGTAAATTAAGGTGTGAGGAATAAAACCAGTTGGGCGTTTATCAGGGGTAAAAAAAAAATGTCAAAATCTCTAACCAGTGGATGTGTTTTGTATCTCTGAACTGTCACTGATTTTAGCCTCATTATGAACCCCATCACGTCAGGTGTGTACCGTGTAATGTGTACATGTGATGCAAATTGAGAAAATGAAATTTAAGTTGAATTACTCACGATTGGCGTTGTTTATACGTGTTTTCATTGGTCAGTAGTGCAGTTGTGTAAATACACTCATACTTGTTGACTTCGTTTTCGCTTCCCCTTCCCGATTTTTTCTTTGCGCACCAGACACGTGTTCACTCTTGAGAGGCACCGGTGCTGATGCCGTCTTGAACTAATTACCATAACTCAGCATTAAAAAGGTGGCCAAAGAGCCCGACCCTGCGTGCAGGCTATTCTGAACGTGGCGAGGGGAGGGGGCAGCAGTGGCCAAACTAAACAGTTAGCTAGATGAAAGTATCCCGGTTGATACACTGAGCTTCTGTATCGACAGGATGTACATACAGTCTATCAATGATTTGCCAGAAAAGTGAAACACTTTTACTCTTAGATTCATCAGGTTAAACGCGCTAGAAAGATTCCCGAACGTCTTTACCATGGATTCTCAAAGTGTTACCAGGCCACGACCCTTCATTGCTGCGTGTAGAACTGGAAGAGCTGATTTATTTTAAGCAACCCTTTTTAATGAACGTGGATACACATGCGCACAGAATGCACGTTGTATATACAGTACACACTGTTTAGAAAGTAAAACGAAAATGGCGTCCCAAGTAAGTTTCAAACGGGCTGGACTGCTCTCCTTCCCGCACCCCCAATCCTATGTCCTTGACTTCCAGTGATTGCTGTGGTGATAGCATCCGTTTGAGATTGTAGCTACTGCCCTATTATAAATAGCTGCCATAATTGGTGGACTTGCTTACCTTACCGTCGGCCAGTAACAGCCCTTGGAAATATGGCTTCATTTAACTCATCCTCATCGAAGTGGTGGCCAACCATCAGATTTTATTGCTGACCATTTGGTTATGACTCGCGTCTGGTTATTTACAAAGTCAGAAACAGAATAATAATATTGTATAGTACAGCTCAAAGCCGGCCAATTTATGATTTAATGGCTTACTTTCGCACCACTGACATATTAATAATGTTATGGACCGTGGCCTGACCTACTAATGTTATGGACCGGGGCCTGACCCACTAATGTTATGAAGGCCTGACCCACTTTGTTTTATAACTATAAAATAATCAATTGGAAAAAAACCCTACTTTTCTAAATATTGAAAACCTTAAGTTTCATCAGTTGTGTAACTTTCATCTCACTAGTTCAGTCAGAACAGAAACCAAATACTGTAATTAAATAAAACTACTTTATTTCCTCCGAATGGTCACGCACAGAGCTTTAAATAGACTCAATGCTAAGGAAATTGTTGAAATTGTCCGTTAAAATTATTGATTTCTTAGTCGTTCGTGCCGTCGGCTGTCACGTCATTGGGACCGTGTTGTCGGGAATGTTGAGTAACAAGAAGTGACAATTCAAATGTCACTTCCTTTCAACACTATAACTTGTTGCCACTTACAGGCACCCTGTCATCGGTATAGACCTTAGATGTAGTACTCTAGTTGATGTCAGGCACCCTGTCATCTGTATAGATAGATGTAGTACTGTAGTTGATGTCAGGCACCCTGTCATCTGTACAGACCTTAGATGTAGTACTGTAGTTGATGTCAGGCACCCTGTCATCTGTACAGACCTTAGATGTAGTACTCTAGTTGATGTCAGGCACCCTGTCATCTGTATGACCTTAGATGTAGTACTGTAGTTGATGTCAAGCACCTGTCATCTGTGCATACCTTAGTTGTAGTACTGTAGTTGTCAGGCACCCTGTCATCTGTATAGACATTAGATGTAGTACTGTAGTTGATGTCAGGCAACCTGTCATCTGTACAGACCTAAGATGTAGTACTGTAGTTGATGTCAGGCACCCTGTCATCTGTACAGAACTTAGTTGTAGTACTTTAGTTGATGTCAGGCACCCTGTCATCTGTACAGACCTAAAATGTAGTACTCTAGTTGATGCCGGGTGTACCGCCCCACTTGCCCTCCAACGAAGCCAGCAAACATTTGTCTCCGGCTCCCAGGGAGTTGTCTTCTCGTGGGTTGTGAGTGATGGGTCAGGGTCTCCAGGGATGCGTACATCATAACACAGGGCACAGCAATCCATGCTGGTGTCCTAATCGACTGTCTGACCAAGATGCAGTGGTTCCAACTCAGGATTCAGTCTTGGCTTATATTTTGGCTTCCAGTTTTGATTCTTCAATTTCAAAAAAACCAAAAAAACTATTTTTAAAAAAAAACTATTAGTATTATTAGTCCTTTGTTTGTGATGGCGCATAGATTAGATGTAGACATAAAAACAACACGCGCCGACATTGCGAGTCAATCACACAAATAACAAACATAAAACATCAACTATAATCTTGGATTTCATTCACCATATAGAGTGATTCTCAAATGTAACTATAAAACTACCGTTGAAATAATAATAATAAATTGATAATCTATATAGCGCTGTATCCCATCAAGGAGCCGGGCTCACAGCGCTTTACATGGAGATAAAAACATACATATATTAATTACATAAACATTCATCTCATACAAACCACATACTTTAGATATGTGATATCTGAGAGATATGTGATATCTGAGAGATATGGGATATCTGAGAGATATGGGATATCTGAGAGATATGGGATATCTGAGAGATAAGGGATATCTGAGAGATATGTTATATCTGAGAGATATGTGATATCTGAGAGATATGTGATATCTGAGAGATATGTGATATCTGAGAGATATGTGATATCTGAGAGATATGGGATATCTGAGAGATATGTGATATCTGAGAGATATGGGATATCTGAGAGATATGTGATATCTGAAAGATTATTGATATCTGAGAGATAAGGGATATCTGAGAGATATGTTATATCTGAGAGATGTGATATCTGAGAGATATGGGATATCTGAGAGATATGGGATATCTGAGGGATGGGATATCTGAGGGATATGTGATATCTGAGAGATATGGGATGTCTGAGAGATAACGGATATCTGAGAGATATGGGATATCTGAGAGATATGTGATATCTGAGAGATATGTGATATCTGAGAGATATGGGATATCTGAGAGCAATGGGATATCTGAGAGATATGTGATTATCTGAGAGAGATGGGCTATCTGAGAGATATGGGATATCGGAAAGATATGTGATATCTGTGAGCTGGCCGCGTCCACTTCTGGTCAGCAAACTTTGCACTTTTCAAGTAAATGCGTTGTGTGGTGTGACCGTGGGGGGGGGGTGAATTCTTCCGGATCCAGGGAAACAATTGATTTTTTGTTTGACTCCACCTTGTCCTCGGGTCTCTTATTTGAAACCAATGGTCTTGAGGAAATCCGCCTTAAGACTCCGTCCTTTGTGGAGTCCAGCGGGGATTGAGGGGGAGGGGAGGGGTTAACAATGGAAGACGTCAGAGCAGTTGTTTTGTCTCCTTCACGTGGCTCGGTACAGATTTGCTGCCTGGCTCTTTTCCAAATGTTCCGTTTCAACATATTGCGCCATACACTTGACACGTGATCAGAGTCCACGTGGTGATTGGTGAACATGTGTCACGTGGTGTTCGGTGATAATATGTCACATTATCAACTGACAGTTGTTTTCTATTTACATAATGTATTAAAAAATAACACTTGGAGAAAACACGATCTTTTTAAAAAAGCCATTGTATTAACTTCACCATATTGTCTTTCTGTCTGTAGTGGGGACCGGCGGAAAAAGTAAAAAAAAAACAAACCAAAGTATTTGTCTATAAATCCCTTATATATGAGACATAAATAATAGTGTTGATGTTCAATATGTATGTTCAATATAATACGCACCGCGTTACACATTAGCTTATACATTTACAGACTGAACGTGACTGAACGCTCCGTGCTGTAAAGCACGGGGATGTGGTCATCGAGGGCTGGAGTGAACCTCCAGTGACCCGTGGAGGTCAACTATAGCATGCTACATAGTGATACATATAGACAAACTAACAATGTATTTATTTAATAACGGTACATTTGATCCATCTGAAATTTTGATACAGTGCATTGTTAGGTGACATCAGTCTGTGTGCAAAATTTCAGCTCGATAGGATCACGGAAATTGGGTCAACTTTAAAATCCCTTATATTAACTTCACCGTCTTGCCGTTCTCTCTTTTTTGTATGTGTCTTCTTTCTGTGTGGCCTGATGAATCTCCACTAATAATACCATTATGAATCTCTACTAATGATACCATCTTGAATCTCCACTAATGATACCACCATGAATCTCTACTAATGATACCACCATGAATCTCCACTAATGGTACCACCATGAATCTCCACTAATGATACCATCATGAATCTCCACTAATGGTACCACCATAAATCTCCACTAATGTTACCACCATGAATCTCGACTAATGGTACCACCATGAATCTCCACTAATAGTACCACCATGAATCTCCACTAATGGTACCACCATAAATCTCCACTAATGGTACCACCATAAATCTCCACTAATGTTACCACCATGAATCTCCACTAATGGTACCACCATGAATCTCCACTAATGGTACCACCATGAATCTCCACTAATGGTACCACCATTAACCTCCCCTAATGGTACCACCATGAATCTCCACTAATGTTACCACCATGAATCTCCACTAATGGTACCACCATTAACCTCCCCTAATGGTACCACCATGAATCTCCACTAATGGTACCACCATGAACCTCCGCTAATGTACCACGTCTGTCGCCTCAATAAGCCTATTGGATACGACTCTATCAGCTGGCCATGTCCAGTACTAAATATCCGATGAGGGTCATGAGATCTCCTCTGCCTCTCTAACGCGGGAGGTACATTCTGTTCCGTATTATCTTGTCAAGCCAAAGGGGGGAAACCTAGGTCTATTTGTCTTGACACTAGCGGTAATTGATTGACATAGACTGGGGTGTTAGGACTAAGTATCATTAACTCTCGCACGGTCGACGGGGAGGGGGGATCATACGCTGGGACGTTACGGGTGTTTCACGTGTTAGATCGGAAATGGGTTTAGAGTTTAGATAAACCCGCGTGTGTCTGGCACTAGACTCACAAACACACAATCACTCCCACTTACGTACGCACACACTAAAAACAAAGGCGAATAGAAGTATTGGAAAGTGACTCTTTGGAACACTTATAAGATCACTGGCGAAAATAAAAATTAAAAAAATGACTTTACAGGCCTTTTAAATTTGCTTTAAAATATTAATAGCTTTTGTATGTCTTATAAAAGTCGGTTTTAAAAAAAAGACGAGGGGATCAGCCAATTTAAAATTTGTCTGTCCGATCAAATGACTTTGATAGGCCTAATTGAAAATCAGCCGTACTTGTTATAAAAATGGTTCATCCTAGTGTTTATGTATGGATTATTTACCTTTGTTAACTTGTCTTAATTGAAATAATTGAGGTGCCATTTTGGTCGAGACTCATGGAAACAAACAAAAAGATGTAGGTGTACTTTCAGATAAGGGGACGTCAATAAATGACGTCACGCACCTATGGGGGAGGGGGCCCACACATTTGTGACGATGAGGGGAGGGGGTATTTGTGAAATGTGACGTCAGATCAAAACTCGGCAGTATAGAAGGAGCGACTGTAATATTAGAGATGAGATTTTATAAGTTGACTGTAATATTAGAGATAAGATTTTATAATTTGACCGTAATATTAGAGATAAGATTTTTGTAAGTTGACTGTAATATTAGAGATCAGATTTTTATAATTTTACTGTAATATTAGAGATAAGATTTTATAATTTGACTGTAATATTAGATATAAGATTTTATTATTTGACTGTAATATTAAAGATAAGATTTTATTATTTGACTGTTCCATCAACTAACTAGAAAGAGTCAGCGAACATTACAATAGTCACTAATTACCCGTTTATCAAATATGCGATTGGTTCACAGTGGAATTAGAAGCTAACTTTCAGATCTTGAAGACACTTTAAATCCAACTGTTGAAATAAACCTTTTGTTACAAAATGTTTTTAAAAAAATGAATGAATTACAAAATGTTTTTAAAAAAATGAATGAATTACAAACGTGACTGACTCCCTTCAAGGTATAGAATCGCTTTAAAAGCTTTGTGGGGCCTTGTAAACGATTTTTTTTTTTGGCCCATGAAATGATTTAATTGATTGAATCAAGCTGTTGAATTAGCTAGCAGTGTAATATGAGCACTTTAAATTCACATCCAGACACCCATAGAATTATCGCTAGTTGAATCTACCGACACCTGTCTTTGGTTTCAGACCGCTTCTGTCTAGTATCTAGACGTCCCTCTGTTCATTTGAAGCGGGTAGGTTTAGGGGGGGAGGGATCTTTTATATAAAAACTAGGGCTGCGGAAATGAACTATTAATTTCTCGAGCAATCGTTAAAATTTTTTAAAGGATTAAATTATATTTTAACGATTAATCGACCCAACACTTACAAATTATTGGAAGTCCAAAAAAAATAATAATTAAAAAAATAGACGCCGATAAATAAAAAATTTCCTGAAGATTACACTAACATTCTGGTTTTAAACTATTCCCTGACGGGAACGTTCAAACTGTTGATAAAGTCTTCCTTCTATAGTTCTAACACTTCGCCTACTTATCAAATCATAGGAAAAGCGTATTAAGCTAAGGGACCGTCCTTGAACGACGTCACGCGATTTTGGCCGATTTTTACCCCTCCTCCAATATGACGTCACAAAGCTTTGAAACCACCCACCCTAAAAGTCGTATTTTCTATTTGAAAATGAGCATGTTTCAAATCACTTAATTGTCATTTTAGTATGTATTTAGTGTAAGACTGCACTCTATTATCGTAACACGCGTGAAAAGTTGTAAAACGCCTGAAAATAAATTTTTAAAAATCGAATACTTAAGTGGAACTTTTATTTAAATTATCATATTTTGACGTGACGTCACAATTCTTAAGCTCCCCCTTCCCCCCTCGTCACACATCATCACAAATGTGTGGACCCCCTCCCTCCTAGGTGCGTGACGTCATTTATGGATGGCCCCTAATGGCAGTAATGGAGTCTGACTCAGTGACAGAAAATGACGACATCTCTTCTGATGAATTACTGTCTTAAAGATGTAAGTTTCTGAATCCATTAACCCTCAACAATGGTGGACACTTAATGAACACCGATATCCGATAATGTCATTCCTTGTAATACCGTTTTGGGTCTACCAGTTACCTCAGTTCCATGCGAATGACTGTTAAGCTCGGCTGGTTATATTGACAATTAGACCCGCTTATCACTTGAACCAAATATTGTCAACTCACTTGTTTTTTTTTTTCGAAGTTGGCTAAAAGATGACGTACAAAGGAGACATCCCAGTGTTATTTAGATTTTCAACAAAAACGTTTAATAGTTACTTATGAAAATATAATTAAAAATTTTAATTGTAGGCTTTAATCGAAATTAACTGTTAATTAATCGTTTTTGTTGTTGTTTTTTTTTCAAAATAAATTTAACCATTAAATTTACATTAAGCGATGACAGCCCTAATGAAAAGAAAACATAAACAATTGGCTGACTACAAACCCATATTTTGTTTCTTCATAATTTGACTTGTCTGTCAATGTCAGCGAGGTAATCATAAGATACACTCTTTGTTGAATTCTTGAGTTGGTTGATTGACTTGTTTACTTTTTGTGTAAGGTCATTTCTTATATCTATAAGAAAGTTGATTTTTAAAATTAAAAAAAAAGATGTTATTATGTTATGGCAATCAAAATTGATTTAAACACCGGAAAATGTATATAATTTATGTAAATATGAGTAATGTTTCATGTTTTTGTTGTTAACAGTAGTTACCTTTTAGTTGTTGGGAATACCTGACAATATCGTTCGTGTGAGCTCCACTCTTTGTGTTTACAAAGTGCCTGCTTTGTCCTTTGTTTTTTTTATAACATTTAAAACACCATCAAAGTTTAACATTTTTAGCCTTCAAAATTGAAGACGTTTTACTTATTTTTAAATTGAGACCTTTAAACTTTAAAGATATGATTGTTATAAAAGAAGGTATGAAGTTCGTGTTATAAATAATTCCAACGAAATAAATCACTTGAATTAAATATTCAATCATTTAAATAGTGATAAAGTAGGGCTGTTATCGATTAATTTAAATTTAATCGTTAACTTTTGAAAAATTGACGAATAATTAATCGATAATTTTGAGTAAGCTAAAAATAAGATGTATGACGTCATTAACTGAACATTTCAAGGGAGGTAACAAAAACAGGCAATTAACATTTTTAAATATAGGAGTATATTTTAAAGTTTACACTTAAAAAATTAAGTATTTTAAATGGAGAAGTTTGTACGTTAAAAAGCAAAGTATTATTAATTATTAATCATTTATTAATAAATCTGAAAAATTATTGAAAACAACCTCTTCAATTTAATCGCTATTTTAATCGATACATTTTTTTTACCTATTAATCAAGAAATTAATCGCTAATTTCTGCAGCACTATAATAAACCCATTGCCGTTCATGTGATAAATGTGAACGTTTATAAGGATACAATTGTAAAGAGTATATGGCCCGTGTTTCTGGATTTTCATAAAATAATGTCGGGAAAAGGGGAAATGAAAAATCTGACCAATGCGTGATGGAATGCTTGTATAATGTTAGAATATTGTATAGTCTAGTGGCCTACTTATAGAATGTTAGAATATTATAAAGTACAGTGGCCTGCTTATAGAATGTTAGAATATTATATAGTACAGTGGCCTGCTTATAGAATGTTAGAATATTATATAGTACAGTGGCCTGCTTATAGAATGTTAGAATATTATATAGTACAGTGGCCTGCTTATAGAATGTTAGAATATTGTAAAGTACAGTGGCCTGCTAATAGAATGTTAGAATATTGTATAGTACAGTGACCTGCTTGAAGAATGATAGAATATTGTATAGTACAGTGGCCTGCTTGAAGAATGATAGAATATTATATAGTACAGTGGCCTGCTTATAGAATGTTAGAATATTGTAAAGTACAGTGGCCTGCTAATAGAATGTTAGAATATTGTAAAGTACATTGGACTGCTTGAAGAATGATAGAATATTATATAGTACAGTGGCCTGCTTATAGAATGTTAGAATATTGTAAAGTACAGTGGCCTGCTAATAGAATGTTAGAATATTATATAGTACAGTGGACTGCTTGAAGAATGATAGAATATTATATAGTACAGTGGCCTGCTTATAGAATGTTAGAATATTATATAGTACAGTGGCCTGCTGGTAGAATATTAGAATATGGTATAGTCTAGTGGACTCTGGTAGAATATTAGAATATTGTATAGTCCAGTGACCTGCTTTTAGAATATTAGAATATTGTATAGTCCAGTGACCTGCTTGTAGAATATTAGAATATGGTATAGTCCAGTGACCTGCTTGTAGAATATTAGAATATTGTATAGTCCAGTGGCCGGCACAGGCGAGGAAATTTATGAATGGATTAAATTATAACTTCAGTTGATTGATGCACAAAATAATTGAGAATTTTATCATAAATAACGAAAGTTTGGTTGAATATACACAGAATGCCCATCTCAACGGAGAGCACAGATCTGTGTTTTTGTTTGTCAGGGACCTGTTCCCATCGTTTCTCCTGTCTTCACTTGTGATTTGTTTTTCCATCTGTTGTTAAGTTTATTCAAACAATTCAGTTTATCTACGTGTACTAATGAAGGCATTGCCGTAACGTCTAGATCTGTATTTGTATATAATGAAGCTTAACATTGATGAATAAGTTCCGACAAAACGTGTGTGTGTCTCAGTCACGAGAAAACAAGTTTTATTCGCGTGCTATTTGTTCGTTGCCGAAACGTTTGCTGTTTTGTTACTTCTGTTAGGATCACTCATACCACGTTTCACATATCATTCTTCGAAGTAGTTTAACTGACTGGAGAATGAAGATTTTATTTTATTCGTGGTCATTGTTTTTCTCGCTGTTTTATTTGATCGCTATCAACTCAATTGTAACTCAATATTGCCTGTATCACGTGACCAGCACTGCCGTCTGCTCACTAATGCTGTCCCCTGATCTCCCGTACGAGGCTCTGCTCAAATCTTATCTTATGTTCTGCTCGTTTGTACCAGCGTGTAATCCCTCTCTTGACCAAATATCACCAGAAACAAAGTGAAGAGCAAAGCTAGACCAAGTCCTATAACTGATCGATAAAACTGGAAGAGTTGCCGGCCCTTATCTCAAGTTTTCATAATTGCTTGACACAGCCGAGAGGTCTGCCCGTGGGGCGCCATGCCTAGTGTTCCCGGAATAAGATTAGGATTAGAAAAGGTCGAGGCTGATTTTACCGTGGTAAGGGGGTCTTGGCAGGATGTATATATATACATATAGGTCGTTGTTATTTATATATAGCTTATTATAGGTCATTGGTTGATGATGTCTCACACACCGCGATGGGTTGATGAAGTCGAGAGGGACGTGCGGCAATTCGAGGTAGATGGGGAGCTAGATCAGGTTGTGCAGTTAAAATAAAGAACAAAATCTCGTACGTGTGCGGGTTGTCTGTCTATCCTGACGTAGACCAACCATACTGATCGGTTGGGTTAATGTCCAGGCGCCCCCCCTTGGTCACCAGAGCGCTTGATGTGAAACTAGTGTCTGCTGGACCAACATTCTACAGGTGTATCTTAAGTTACGGCAGAACTTCTCAATCTTTGTATCTCTTTTAAAGATGGGGGAGGGGGGATTCAGTATATCGCTATAAAAATGTCATTAGATGTCATGTCACGTGTTGTATTTGGGGAGATGAGACTCTATATCACGTGTTGTACCTGGGAAGATGAGACTCTATATCACGTGTTGTACTTGGGGAGATGAGACTCTATATCACGTGTTGTACCTGGGGAGATGAGACTCTATATCACGTGTTGTATTTGGGGAGATGAGACACTATGTCACGTGTTGTAATGTGACCAATTTCTTTCCCATAGTTCGCCCATTGTTGTCTGGTGTCCTTAAACTTTGTCTGTATGCACACACACAAAAAGGTAATCTTGAGAATGAAAACGATGTTCGACAAGACTAATGTTAATAACTATATATATTTTATAAAAGTAAAAGCTCCGGGTTATATGATCAGTTCACCAGATTTTGTATAGTTCTTTTTAAAAGCCCATTTGTATAGAGAAAATGGTTGGACAAATAATTCTGAAAAAGAGAAAAGTCTAGAGTGTTTGCCGGGTATTTTTTGTTATCAGGTCTTTGAACATATATTTTTCCATTTATTTTATGATATAAATTCGGCTGAATAAACATTAACTATTAGATAAGTTTGTAAAAACTTATCAAAATATTTCATTGTGGGCTTTCTGAACAAGATGTGATCAATGTTTTCTTTAAGCTGCTCGGCTGCGCAGATATCTGACAGACGCCGGGCAGCAGTTCAGATTTATAAAGAAGCAAATTTTGAAAAATATTGCACACACAAAATTGATGCTGTGCAACTTTGCACACGAGTTTTTTTTATAATTATAAGATCTTATACTTGGCCTGTGTGTGTGGTTGTTGGGTTAGAAAGCTTGTGTTTGTAAAATGGTTGTGGTTATGTGGGTAGATTGCCCGTGTGTGTGGTAACTGATGCAGGCAGCGTGTGTGTACATTTGGCCCAGCAGGTGCCGTTGTTTGTGTCCTAATGGCATCAAAACCTGGTGAAACATTCAAAGGGAATGCCTGCAGGCCCGTACACTTGGTGCGCGTGTTGCCGAGAGACTTGATGATCCGGGCACATTGCTGGCGTCATGTGCACAGCTCATCCAACCAGTGAGGTCATGTTTGCTGTCTGACTGTCGTCATTAAACCCCAAGGTTTGCTTGTACACCTGTCTTTAGACGTCATCGCATGCAGTTACCAGAGCTGGGAATGAATGGTTCTCACGTCATTGCATGCAGTTACCAGAACTGGGAATCAAAGGTTCTCACGTCATTGCATGCAGTTACCAGAACTGGGAATCAAGGGATCTCACATCATTGCATGCAGTTACCAGAACTGGGAATCAAGGGATCTCACATCATTGCATGCAGTTACCAGAACTGGTAATCAATGGTTCTCACGTCATTGCATGCAGTTACCAGAACTGGGAATCAATGGTTCTCACGTCATCGCATGCAGTTACCAGAACTGGGAATCAAGGGATCTCACATCATTGCATGCAGTTACCAGAACTGGGAATCAATGGTTCTCACGTAATTGCATGCAGTTACCAGAACTGGGAATCAATATTTCTCACGTTATTGCATGCACTTAACAGAACTTTGAATCAACTGTGGATTTAATTTGTAGTTTTAGTCATCTTTTTATTATTATTATTGTCCCGCCTGGAGTAGTTTAAATGCGCAGACAAATAAAAATAACATTGAAGTTTAAATGACATGATCCGACGAGTTCAGATGTACATCCTATCGTGGCTGAAGGTGAAAGTGAGGACTTTGAACGACAAAAAGCACTGCCGATGTTTGGGTGAGAACCTTGTGGTAACATTGCTTATTGAATCAGAACGCAATAACTTTGGTGTTTTTTTTTTAAAAATGTGTACAGTTGAATGCGTAATGTTTAAATTGTAAACAAAATGAAGAAATATCAGAATATGTCTGCGACTGTCACCGGTGTTCGGGATTATCGAAAGGAAATTACTTCGTGGTTAGGACTAGATATGAAACAATTCTGTAACCAGAACGCAATGTGTTTTTAGTACTTGCTTAATTTTTTAAATAATCTTGTCAATTCAAGTAGTTGAAGTAAGTCCACGGTCAACTTATCGTCCCACAATTCAATCCATCCAGCACCTACGCCCCCCCCCCCTTTTGAAAGAACTCATCACAATTGTAATCATCCCCAAAAATCAATTTCTTGGCATTTTCAGTCAGAACTAAACACCGGGTTAGTCAGGGCTGTAACACCGGGTTAGTCAGGGCTGTAACACCGGGTTAGTCAGGGCTGTAACACCGGGTTAGTCAGGGCTATAACACCGGGTTAGTCAGGGCTGTAACACCGGGTTAGCACTGGCTTTGTGTAGAGTCTAGACCCTAGGGTTTCATAAAGACAACAACATACATTAGACAACATACATGCCATACATTAGCACAGGCTGTTAGAACTTAGGGTCTGTTATAGGCTACATACATCCAAAGGAAAGCATTAGATGACGATAGAATTGAGTTGCACTGAGTACACCCAATAGATATGATAGTATGAGATAAAATAGCTAGAATGAGTGCACCCAATTGATAGCACTAGTTTAGAATTGGACTGAGTACACCCAATAGATAGCACTTTTGAAGAGCTGGGTACATCTAATAGTGACCACCAGATAGCACCAGGGACTCGGTAAGTCCAGGGCGACGTGTTGGCTCTGTAGCCTCTGTTTGTTTGGGTGTTTCTAGTTCGTGACCAAGTCTGATTGGTGGGGCTGGTCGATAGAATGGTAAACATGAGCTTTGAAGTGTTTTCTTTCAACTGTTTGGACTTTGAGATCTGCTAGCCCTTAGCATTCCACGGGTAATTTAGATCATTAGGGAAAGCTGCTTCGGTATCACAGTTGGTGCACTTAGTGGGGGAGGGGGGCTATTGGATTGTTTAATTTACATGACATAAGATAATGGCTAGACCGAGGGATGGATGGGTCGGTGGATGGATAGATGAGTGGATGTGTGTGTGGATGGATAGATGGGTGGATGGATAGATGCAGGGGCGTCGCTAGGGTTGGTGTCACCCCTTCAGGGGGCGTCCATAAATGACGTCACGCGACATTGCCGATTCCCCCCCCCCCCGCGTCATACTTTCTCACAAAAACTTAGACCCCACCCCTTTTTTCCGACATGACGTCACAAAGCTTTGAGGAAAAAAAAACACTCCGTATCTTCTAAATGAGAATTATTCATGTGGCAAATTAATTTTTGTCAAACAAATTCGGATTTAGTGCAAGTCTACACTCTAATATCGTAAATAACATGCGAGAAGTCATACAAAACGTCATTAAATAAATTGTAAATAATCAATATTTAAATGGAACTTTTACTTATAGTTGCGCGTTTTGAGGTGATTTCACATTTTTTAAACACACCCCTCCCTCTCGTCTCACATTGTCATAGATAAGTGACACCCTTCCCCCTCCCCTTTAGGAACGTGACATCATTTATGCGCGGCTCCCAATCCATAGAACTCCTCTCAGTCTTCCAGTGCCAAATAAAGGGAATATAAATAATTTTACCTTTTTTTTTTGTCAACCGGTGAGGTCAGCACCTCTTGCTCCCCTCTAGTGAATTACGTTTAAAAGAGAAAACTATCCCTTATCACATGAAAAAAAAGTTTAAAAAAAAAAAGATAAAACGGTAGAGAGAGAGAGAGAGAGAGAGAGAGAGAGGTGTAATTAACCGAAATAGCGTAAAATTCCAGACTAACTCCTAAGCATCTTCCTCGCCCTACAACACAACAAAGTGTATTTTTCCACCAAGCACCTGAAACATAAAAGCAGTTGAGGACATAAAGTATTTGAAACATAGAAAACAATTCCTTACCCGATAAAAAACAATTTTTTTTAATTTACGGAATAACGCATCATATTATTCTTTATGGACCCTCGTTTGTAAGCACTAAACAGCTTAGTGGGGATCAATGTTTTCTTTAATGTTTGCCGGTTGTTGTGCTAAATAATAATTTTAAAAAACTTGTGTGGAGCAGCAAAGTTTAACAGTTTACCATTTTC
>MUZC01004731.1:552942-576313 GCA_002072015.1 Radix auricularia | reverse complement strand
AAAAAAAATCACGTAACTTGATTTAAGGGACCGTCCAAAAATGACTCACACATCTATGGGGAAGGGGGTCCCCAACCTTGTGACGGGGGGTAGGGGGTGTTTAAAAATTGTGAAGTCAATTCAAAACATGCTATTATAAGCCAAAGTTCCACATAAATATTTGATTTCTTACTATTTATTGTATTACGTTTTGCAAGAATAACCATATTAGAGTGTAGCATTACACTAAATACATACTAAATAACAATAAAGTGTTTAGATACATGCTCATTTTCAAATAGGCGATACCACCTTAAGGTGGGATGTCACAGCTTTTTGATGTCATATTGTGGTAGGGGGGTCTAAGTTTTTGTAACGAAGTGCCTACGCCCATGGCTACAACAGTGCACAGGTAATGTAACATTGGAGGGAGGGGTTGGGTATAAATGTGCTTAGATAATCTAACATTGGTGGAGGTGGGGGAGGGTGTGGTTGCAAGAACAAAGTATTTATATTGTTACTGGATACGTGAACATTCACCTTCTTCCACTGAATTATAAAAACAATAATTAATGAAATAATATTTGAAAGTTATTGGATGATAATGATTACAACTTTTTATATAGGATTTAACCACAAGCACAAGTGTGAGGGATATAATAAAAACATATTTGTGACCTTTCTTAAAAATTGATTTTCGTGTTAATATAACAAAACAGAGTGAGGAATAAAGTAAGGTTTTTTTTCAAACAAAGTTTGGGGAATGTAGAATGTAAGTGTAAACAAAAAAGAGTGTAAAATGGTATAAAATGTGAGAAAAATACCAAACTGAGCTGGATTATCCTTGAACTGAGACACAGTGTTTGTAAACAGTATGAACTCCTCTTGTGACAGGGTTTTGTAAACAGTATGAACTCCTCTTGTGACAGGGTTTTGTAAACAGTATGAACTCCTCTTGTGACAGGGTGTTTGTAAACAGTATGAAGTCCTCTTGTGACAGGGTGTTTGTTAACAGTATGAACTCTTCTTGTGACAGGGTGTTTGTTAACAGTATGAACTCCTCTTGTGACAGGGTTTTGTAAACAGTATGAACTCCTCTTGTGACTGGGTGTTTGTAAACAGTATGAACTCCTCTTGTGACTGGGTGTTTGTAAACAATATGAACTCCTCTTGTGACTGGGTGTTTGTAAACAGTATGAACTCCTCTTGTGACAGGGTGTTTGTAAACAGTATGAACTCCTCTTGTGACTGGGTGTTTCTCCCTGTTGGGTTTCATGCAAGCTAAGTACAGCATACGTACAGATGACCACACGCCTGGCCCTTATGATTTTAGAAAGAACCAATGTGATCAGGCAGCAAATCGAGAGTGTCAGATTCGAGTCCCTGTGAAGACTTATCTTATCTTAGATATACAGACGCTTCTTCTATGCAGAAGTTAATTGCGTCCACTTACCATGACAGACCATCTGTTGGCAGGTGATGCAGCGGTCACAGGCCACAGCTATGAGGGTTCCACGCATTACCCAGCCGCCTAACTATTGTTAGTTAGGTACCCAATCGGAGCAGGGTGACTCAGGGACTCCTTAGGCCACAGGAACAAATCCTTGCCTTCGCATGGATTCGAACTCATGACCATTGATACGCCAGTCGAGTGTGCTTGCCACTCAACCACCGTATCCCTTGTACCTGTTTGCGTGGTCTAAATATTTGTGCCTGAGTCCATTTAGCTCCAATTGGTACCAAATATTAACTGAGGAAACAAACATGGCTTGACATTGTGCCACACAATCACCCATATGAATGGTGCCTCACTTTCCATCAGGCCAGCATGGTCTGTGTGTTCTTATACAACATTGAACACAATTATCTGCTGTAATCCGTTTTTTAAAAATGTAATCATTCTTTAGGACATGAACATTCAGAGAAAACTTTAAAAATGTAATCATTCTGTAGGCCATGAACATTCAGAGAAAACTTTAAAAATGTTATCATTCTGTAGGCCATGAACATTCAGAGAAAACTTCAAGCCATTCCAGAACAACAGTCCAACAAGAACCCCGTCATGGTCCTCAATGAAATACATCGTGGTGTTAAGTTTGAGTTGGTCTCTGAGGTCGGCGAGAGGAACTTCCGTCTCTTCAACATGAAGGTAAACAGAAGAGGAACGTTTTTTTCTCCTCTCTTAAAAATAGTCAGGTTATAAGAGACAATAGAATAATGTTTACTATATCCTTAATGTCAAAGTTGGTTGTCTGTAACTAAGCTTAACAGGTTAGGCTACTGGTCATTTTACCATGTTATGGCTGGTATGGGAAATAAAAGCAACTTTATATTAGGTATTAATTAATAAGATGTTGGGGTTTTTTTTAATGATTTTCCCAAGTCAATAAATTTTTTAAAAATTTGCATTTTGTGTAAAAAAAAATTTTTTTTTTTAAATATTTTTTTTTAAGTCTAAAACTTTCTTTCATTTTGAAGATTTCTTATCAATTATCATAATTTATTTTTGTTTTTAGTTCATTATTTCAAACTAGTTACACATGTTATAGCATCATGAAATTAACTTTGATGATGTATGTAACTATTTGTTTCAGCTTAGAATATTTTGTATAAGAGAGGTGTGTCAGGCTTTCCCAATAATAAAAAAATATTCAAAATAAATTTGGTTAAATATTTTGCCTTTCATATTAACAACTAAAATAATGTAAGACTGTGCACTGAGTGAAACATTGAAATCTTGATTACTGAGTGAATTAGGTTTATACATTACGTACTATGTCACTTACTGAATTCCTCCAGGTGACTGTTGGGTCCCGTGACTTCATGGGCTCAGGTAGAAGTAAGAAGCTGGCTAAGTACAATGCCGCCCTCAACGCCTTGAAAGTTTTACACGGGATCAACCATTTTGAGAGAAGAGGTATCTCTAAGAGACGTGTTGTAGTGTTGACATTTTTACGAGCATGCGAGATGACTGGACTGACTGTGAAACATGTGATTTGTGCTGTGGATTGACATTGTTCGTGGTCGTGGACTGAGAGAATGGCTGGCTTTAAATGCAAGGCTCAAAGAGTGAATGAAGACAGTTGTTGTTACACATACCACGAGCTTTTGATCTCTAGCTTCTTGACTAAATAACTTCTACATCATGTCAGTCAAGTTTTTTTTTACAGTATTCACAATAGAAACCAAATTATTTAACCTCTCTGGAGCATCTAATGTTAAGCCATGTGTTTAAGTGTAATTTTGAATGGTCATAAGCTTTTCTCAGCAGCAATGTCTTGATTTCATCTTACCAGCAATAATTCATTTCAATTAAAATGATGTTGTGCAATATTTCAGTTAGTATAAGACACTGTAGTCCAATATTTCAGTTAGTATAAGACACTTTTCAGTTAGTATAAGACACTGTAGTCCAATATTTCAGTTAGTATAAGACACTGTAGTCCAATATTTCAGTTAGTATAAGACACTGTCTGTAGTCCAATATTTCAGTTAGTATAAGACACTGTTTCACATTTCAGACATGACAGCTGTTAACCAGGAGTCCATCCAAGGTGACCCTCAGGTACTGGCTGACCACGTGGCACAGCTGGTCTTCAACAAATTTGGCGAACTCACTGACAACTTCACCACACCCTACGCCAGGAGGAAAGTTTTAGCCGGCATCGTCATGACGACTGGGGCCAGCGGCGACGCCGGCCAGGTCATCTGCGTTGCCACCGGCACGAAGTGCATCAACGGGGAGTACCTGAGCGCGGAGGGTAAAGGGGTCAACGACTGCCATGCTGAAGTCATCTGTCGGCGGCTCCTCTTGAGATATCTGTACACCCAGCTGTCCCTGCACCTGAGCCCCGCCACAGCTGACCAGTCCATTCTGGTCAAGATGCCAGAAGGGGGCTATCAGTTGAAAGATGGAATCAAGTTTCACCTGTACATCAGCACCGCGCCGTGTGGTGACACCCGAATTTTCTCCCCCCATGAGAAAAGTAACTCTGGTCTTAAAGACGCTGAACCTTCAGAAGCTGCTGCTGTCCCAATGGACCATTCTGAAGACAATGTGGGTGCTCCACAAGAGGGTAGCCCTGACAAACCACCATCCAAAAAGGATCGGGACAATGGTTCCACCAACAGTGGCATAGATCTAGAGGGCGCCGCAGACAAGCATCCAAACAGAAGGGCCCGGGGGTTGCTGAGGACGAAAATAGAATCAGGGGAGGGGACCATTCCTGTCAAAGTTTCCGGGACGATTCAAACTTGGGACGGAGTCCTCCAAGGAGAGAGGCTCTTGACAATGTCTTGTAGTGACAAGATCACAAAGTGGAATGTTGTGGGCCTACAAGGTAAAGTTCTGGGTCCATTACAGCTATAAAAAAAATATGATTTACAGTTTTTTAAAATTGTGGTTTGTCTTGTGATAATTTGGCAGAGTTTTGTGGGATGGATGTTAAGGTGGGACAAGGTGGTGGGTGGATACTAAGTAAAAGATGATATATCATCAAGGGGCACTGTGGTACTGACGGTATCATCAAGGGGCACGGTGGTACTGACGGTATCATCAAGGGGCACGGTGGTACTGACTGTATCATCAAGGGGCATGGTGGTACTGACGTTATCATCAAGGGGCACGGTGGTACTGACGGTATCATCAAGGGGCACGGTGGTACTGACGGTATCATCAAGGGGCACGGTGGTACTGTCTGTATCATCAAGGGGCACGGTGGTACTGATGGTATCATCAAGGGGCACGGTGGTACTGACTGTATCATCAAGGGGCACGGTGGTACTGATGGTATCATCAAGGGGCACGGTGGTACTGATGGTATCATCAAGGGGCACGGTGGTACTGATGGTATCATCAAGGGGCACGGTAGTACTGAAGGTATCATCAAGGGGCACTGTGGTACTGACTGTATCATCAAGGGGCACTGTGGTACTGAAGGTATCATCAAGGGGCACTGTGGTACTGACTGTATCATCAAGGGGCACGGTGGTACTGACGGTATCATCAAGGGGCATGGTGGTACTGACGGTCATGGGTTAGTATTTGCAGAATCGCTGTGAAGGCAGGGATTAGTTCCCGAGGCCAATGGTGTCCCTGGGTCTAGCCAGATCTGAATGGGCTCTGACACTGTAAGGGTAAACAAAAGTGGCTGGAAAAAAGGTGGTTTCTCATGGTTGTGGCCTGTGAATGATGTGTCACTTTCCAATACGTCCTTATCAGAATGACGGATGCAATAATGTTCTGAATAGAACGAGCTTCTTTTTTAAATAAGATAAAATGAAAAAGCTGTGGGCTGTAGCATGAATTGAGAGTTTGTCCAATATAAATGAAACAAATTCTCATTAAGTTCTATCTCCACTACAATGTAATTCATTTTGAACACAAAACTGATGATAATAATTAAGCTCCACACAATTTTATGTTGAATTTTTCCTTTTAATTTTAATTTTTTTAATGAAGGCCTTTTTATTTTCTTTAAAATGATGTGTCTAAAATTGTGTCCGTAGTTTTAGCTTTAAAGTGTCTGAACTTGCATGACATCAAATGTTTTGTTTTAGTGAATGGTCTAAACTTTATGGCCATCTTTCATATCCAGCCCCCACCTCTTGTGTGTGTGGTGCAGGGAAAATGTGTAAATATTAGTGTTATGTCCAGAGTTACCCACCCTTATCATGTCCCAAAGTGATCTCCCTTCATGATTTCATCTACAAATAACTGCTAGGGGCTGGATTACACCAGCTGTTGTGTGTTTACATGTCTACCCTGTCCCCCACACCCCCCCCCCACCACTTACCATTTTGGCATTCAATAATAACCAGGTTAGCAGCTCAGTAATAAGAGAATATTTTAAATCTCTTTTTATTAAGTGTAAGCGAATATAATAAACTTTTTCCCCTGTGTTAAGTGTTTGGGCAGTAATAAAAAAAAAATTTCCCTTATGCCAAACTTAAAGGAAACTTTGTATTCTAATCATGATATTTTGAAACTAGATGATGGAAGAAAAAACCCTGAAGTCATAATTGGATTCGACAGTATTCATTGACAGTATTCATCAATGTTTTTTTAGACTAAGAATCTAATGAATCTTTAAAGAAATACAGAAACCTGATCTTTCTCTGTTTGATATTTGAGTCCATGATCAAAGACTTGCTGTAATTTATTGTTAACTATTTAATATTTACCAGGATCTCTACTGAGCCACTTCTTGGCCCCAGTCTACCTGAGCAGCATCATTGTGGGTAGTTGGTACCACAGCGAGCACATGGTGCGGGGCGTCTACGGCCGGGTCAGTCACATGAAACTGCCCTCACCCACGTACAGACTGAACAAACCTTTTCTCAGTGGCATCTCCAGCCCCGAGTGCAGACAGCCTGGCAAGACACCAAACTTCTCCGTCAACTGGTAACTGACAGTTTATAGCAGTATGGTTTATGAGGGAATTCATTAAATAAAGTATATAGCAGTAAGGTTTGTGAGGGAATTTATCAAATAAAGTATATAGCAGTAACGTTTGTGAGGGAATTCATCAAATAAAGTATATAGCAGTAAGGTTTGTGAGGGAATTCATCAAAAAAAGTATATAGCAGTAAGGTTTGTGAGGGAATTCATCAAAAAAAAGTTTACAAATATAACAAGAAGCTGTTATACATTTTTTCACCAGTATTCTAAAATTACTGTCCTGGACCCTGGGATATATTGGGGTTCTCTTTAAATTTTGTTTGAGAACTATTTTATTTCTGTTTTTAATGCAAAGGTTCATTGGTGAGGAGAACATGGAGGTCATCAACCCAACGACGGGGAAGACCGACACCGGAGGTGTGTCACGGCTGTGTAAACAGGCCATGTTCCATTACTTCCTGGACCTCTATGGCAAGATTAGCTCGCTCTCAAGTCAAGGAGTGGTGGATGCCCCCAGGTGAGTCTCGGCTGTGTAAACAGGCCATGTTCCATTACTTCCTGAACCTCTATGGCAATATCAGCTCGCTCTCAAGTCAAGGAGTGGTGGATGCCCCCAGGTGAGTCTGGTAGTGGTGGATGCCCCCAGGTGAGCCATGAACTTCATCTCCCACTGTTAGGACACAATAATCTTGTGTTTAGAAGGAGGGTCTGTAACAGATAAGATAAGATAAAGACTTATGGAGATGTGATATGTCTGTCCTAGGGCATTAACATTTGATTTAACTCTTAAAGTCACATAAGGGTTTTCAATAAACTTCCGCCTCATTCCCGTAATGATTTCCCGTATTACGATCAACTGGTTATGAAATTAAAAATATGCGTAACATCCATTTATAATATTATTGTCATACTGACTTCATTTTTTAGGCTAAGAATGGTTATTTTACGCATCCAAAAGACCGTACTGAGTTTAAAACAATATTTACCTGTAGTTTAGTACTATTATTTTAGTAATAAAGTATAGCGAAAACGTATCTTCGAAAAAAAACTGTTCTAACTACCAAAAACATCACAAATAGAGCGATAACACTAGCGCGGGCAGTGGCCGCCAGTGCCGGAAGTCGAATACCTCGTTTTTCAAGCATTGAAGAGTTTTTACTTTCCGAGATCTCATTTCTAACGAGAGTGGTATCTTTGGGGCGCTTTACGGATATCGGGCGGAGACGCATTACAACACTTTGCGACTTTAAGAGTTAATGAATGTTATTGATTCCATCACACTCCATTCATTAGATGATATTGGCAGTCTTTAGTTGATCAACTTAGGTGTGATTAATTTCTTCATGGTACACTTTGTTGTAAGACAATGAACGTGGGTTACATGCAGACTCTCAATGATCTTAACACCTGGGATGTTTCAAAATAATGGCCTCCAATGATCCATGTGTCAAAACATGACTTGACTTCCTCCCCCGGACGAGCAGCAGTAAACGGACCTAAGTAGTGGCCCCTTAGGTACTTCTTAGCTTTGGAAAGAACCGGAATTCACACAGGGCTGTGTCAGCAGGGGGGAGTGGTGGAGTCAGGCCCAATTCTCTGGCCTTGTGAGGACAGACGCCTTTAATGTGTCATTCAGGGGTGATAACCACTAATGCCGTCCGGCTTAAGTGTCTGGCATAAAGTTGTGCTGATACAGTCGGCAGTGGCCATGTCCTTTGGTTTGAGATGAACAGCAACAATCATGTCTTTAAGCTGAAGAACGTGGCAAACATGGTCTTCTATACCGATGACTTTGTCTAGATCACTGTTCCATTGTTTAAGAATGGAGATAACAGAACCAGGCTTGACCTCCAGTAGACAGAAACTGTTAGGAAGGTGCCTGGCCATAGGATATATGTTTTAAAGACTCTGCACCATGACCTTCTTGTTGTCCTTCTACATATCTTGTGACCTTCTTGTTGTCCTACACATCTTGTGACTTTCTTGTTGTCCTTCTGCACATCTAGTGACCTTCTTGTTGTCCTTCTACATATCTTGTGACCTTCTTGTTGTCCTTCTACACATCTTGTGACCTTATTGTTGTCCTTCTGCACATCTAGTGATCTTCTTGTTGTCTGTCAAGGTATGAGAATCACTGCGAGTAGTTGTTGTGAAATAATTGTGAGCGATAGTCAAAACAGTTCAGTAAACATAACAGTAATAACACTGAGTGTTAATCACGCATTTTATGAAGAATGTCAGTCAGGCTATATATAGTGGGGGAGAGCGAAGATTAGGGTTAGTACAGCAGTGTGTTGTGATGTGTTGAGAGAGGCTAGAGACTTCGGAGATAGTCATAGGTCGGTGGAGTGTCTAGAACATTATCGAGGTGTGCTCGAGTGTTAGAGACAGTCATGGGAAGTTAGACTTATGATGAAGTAGCCTGATGTTTGGATGTACCTGAGGAAGTGGCTCTTATTATATTGCTGGTGTGGCAGTCCTTGTGCATAGCCTGATATCTTATCTTATATGTTACAGACGCTCCTTCTGTACAGAAGATTATTGGATGTACCTGATTGATGTAATGACTGTATTACATTGCTGAAGCAGTGGCTGTGCTTGTATTGTTGTCACAATAAAGACTTGAGTATATATTGACAAGAGTCGAGACTTAGTCTTACTTCATCCAGAACCCAGAACGCAACATTGTCCTTCTACACATCTTGTGACCTTGTCCTTCAAATATTGTGACATTGTTGTCATCAGATTTGTGCAAGGTTTTGAGAGGTCTCCAATAATTTAGGAAGGAGTGTGAACCAATCTTCACAAGTCTTTGTCTTAATAAATGTAGAGCTGTCATATCTTTGAACTATTTATTAAACCAAATCTTCACAAGTCTTTGTCTTAATAAATGTAGAGCTGTCATATCTTTGAACTATTTATTAAACCAAATCTTCACAAGTCTTAGTCTTAATAAATGTAGAGCTGTCATATCTTTGAACTATTTAATAAACCAAATCTTCACAAGTCTTAGTCTTAATAAATGTAGAGCTGTCATATCTTTGAACTATTTATTAAACCAAATCTTCACAAGTCTTAGTCTTAATAAATGTAGAGCTGTCATATCTTTGAACTATTTATTAAACCAAATCTTCTTCTTACTTTAAATGTTGGTCTTAGTTCCTCCCACAACAGTAGTTTATTTATTAATTTTTTTTTTTTAAAGTATGTTAACAGTCTTTTTTAAAAAATCTTTACAACTCTGTTATTCTCATATCATAAATGTGAATCAAATTTTGAAGTGATAAAAATTATTTCACTTTTTCCTTTAAAAGTTTGTTTTGGGGTTAAATTTTGTATTCAAATTTATTTATGTCTTTTGATGCTGATTGTTGAGTGTCATTATTATCCATTTGAAATAATCTGAGTATTTTACATTTTAAAAACTATCAATAACAGTAATCCAAGTCACAAACAAATATTTACTGATGACTGGTTTAATATTTTTGTGAGATTACCTCCCCTTCCATTTTCCCTCCTGCAGACTTTACTCAGAAGCCAAAGCCACGGTGATGGAATACCAACTGACCAAACAGTCTCTGATCTCAGCCTTCCAACAAGCCAATCTGGGGGTCTGGGTCAAGAAGCCACATGAACATGACGAGTTTGAACTTGTCGACATCTAGACTTCCTTGGTAAACACTGAGGCATTCTGGGAGGACGACATGGGTTCTCACAACAGATTGAACTTAGATACTTACATACATACTCATACAGTTAGTAGTGATTATCACAACAAGTAGAATTGGAATCTCACAATAAAACAAGGAAAAACATGGGGGTTCCTCAATCATTCAAAGACAGGTATTCTCAATTTTTTTTTTTTTTAAATTGCAGGGGTTCACCTAAAAAATAATTTGAATTTTTAGAAAATTTATGACTAACATTTTGTTGTTTGTAAGCTCGTAAAATTATGGAGATAGAACTTAAGGCACACTGCCAAACATACAACATTTGCTATAAGTTTTTCTGGTGTGTTTATTTTGGTACTACATAATTAAATAAAACAATAATAAAGACAAGTCTTCAAACTTCTGCTGGTCACAACAACAAACCCAGTTCCCTTTAAGGGGAAGCTACACACTCCTGCTGCTAGCTTTAACTCAATTCTGCAAAAAAGTATATGTATTTATTTAAGTGAAATAATGTATAACCTTAGTTTTTTCAATTTAAAAAAAACAAACATGTTTTTTATGTTTTACACGAGAGTTATCAACCTTAGTTGGGCAGAGTTATTGGTCATTAGACAGTAGTGAGTCAAGCTTTAAAAATCTTGGAAATATATAATAAAATTAAAATTGAACTTATCTACCAATAATCATAAACCAGTCAAATGGGACTTAGAAACTGATGTCTTTGATTAGAACATTGTGCTTGGGGCATCCACCACTATCAGACTCATGAAATTCTCAGTCAATTAAAATTATTATTTAAAAGTGTTTACTTACTTTTGTCATCTTGGTATATATGTAGTCAAGCTTCAGTGTTGCAAACTCCTGGGAAATTTCCCACATCATGGGAATTTTTAAAACAAACTTTTAGAAATTGGAGTTTATGAGAATTTTGCTTTAAATAAGGGAATATTTTAGATTGACTCATTTTTTAAATTAAATATACACTTGAATGAGAATAAAATGATAAAATGATTTGAAACATGCTCATGTTCAAATAAGAAATACTTTTTTTTAGGCTGGGAGAGGGGCTTTGTGACATCATCATTTTTTATTTTTACAGGTTTTTTTAATTTAGGATCTAGGTTTTTTGTCGTGATGGCTAGGTTTTTCCACGCTTCGCCAACAGGATTTTATGCATGTGGGAATTTTTAGTCTAATTTGGGAATATTTTAGCTCCTGCCTGGGAAAAGTTGGCAACTTGAGTTCGCAACACTGGCAAGCTAAGACACATATCTCCCTCCACCAAAAAAGCATTTTATTTCCAAGTTTTAGAACCACTGATATAGACATCTGTATTTTTTTACAAGTAATTTTAAGGCAATGGATATTGATTTGTAATAGAATAGCTCCTGGTTGTCTACTACTAGTAACACAACTAATACACATAGCCTCAGGTTATACTGTTGATGATCATTCATAAAATATGGTTACCAGAAATCTGATGAAAATCAAAATGGCAGCTTCTAAATAGCCGTTGAAGATGTGTTTGAAATGTATCTAACTTAAGCATATTATACTAAATAGATTTAAATTGTGAATGCTCCCTTATTAAAGACCTTTAATGGAATCTTTATATCAAGACTTCACATATGACAAGTAAAAAAGAACCTCGGTTTTATATCAATGTTATAAAGTTTTTAAAATATGTGTAGTGAAATTCACTGTCCTTTTAATTGTTCTCACCATTGTTTCATATAATTACTTATATACATTGTTTTTGTATTGTTCATTTACCGGGAAAGTTATTTTATATAAAAGATGTTTTGCTGGCATTTATGATGTTTGTTTTGTTTTTTTAAAACAGATTTTAAGTTTAGTAAATACATTTTAAAAATGGAAATTTAGATAGCAAAAAAAAATGATCTGGCATCCGAGATTATATGGTAGAATACTATAGTCTGAATAATTCTAAACTTGGATTTCTTCCGTGGTGGAACAAATGCTTTGGATCACATGGTTTTTTACAATTATTGTTTGTAAGTCACGCCTAATCTTTAAAATATAACAAGACTAAGTATTGTGATAAAAAGTAGAACAACACTTTCTCACATTTGAAAGTTCAATATTTGAAATTTCCATTCAGTAAGATTTTTATAACCAGATGATTGAATTGAATATATTGAGTATTTATTTACAAAGCAACATTTTTCATGAACCAAACTGGTTGGAACTTTGTAACAAATTTTCCATGTTATTTTTAATGATTTCCATCTTCAATGGAACATTGTATGTATAAGATTTTTCTTATAGATTTCAATGGATCAGGTTACACTAGACGTTTGTTCGTGTTTTTTTTTAAACTGTGGAATGGACATTTTCACATTTATTTTTTGTGTGTTGTATTCGGAATTCTGTTTTGCCCATTAAATATTTTAGTTATGTTCCATTAAAAAAACCGAAGAAAAGTAAAAATTAGCATCTTATAAATTTATAATGAGCAGTTCAATGTGAAGTTATTTTTTTATGTGCAAGAAATTGTTCACAAATATTCTATGAAGCTTGCATTATTTGTGCTATTAATATTAAAATACTGAAGATGATAAATATGAATTTGTGTGTACCAGTTATTTTGAAAAAGTAGTTTTACCCTCAACCCCTTACCTCTTTTAAATAAAGCTTCCTGTCCCTCCTAAGTCACAGTCAACTCAACAAATTGATTTCATTCGTCAGTACTTTTTTTTAAAAAATAGAATAGTTTTCAGACTGAACAATTTGGCTATTACAATAAATAAAACTCCTTGAAATCATTTGGCTGAAACCTCTAAAAAAAAACCTTTAAGATATATTACAAATTACATATATATAAATGATTTTAACATTAACAATGGTCTTGCACAAAATGAGCAAGAAGTCAAGCAATTCAACTTGTTTGATTTGTTGCATAGAAATAATGTGGGTGCTTATCATTATTATCAATTTAAAGGAAACCGAGGAAAGTGGTTCAAGTCAAATTATTATTCTACATTATTTGGTTATCAATGATGAGGAAGAGGAAAGATTCCTGGCAGATGCAGATATATATTTAATTTTGGTTAGCCACTTCTGCAAATTACAAACCTACTGATAGCCACAAATATTTGATTATTATAACTTATTGATTAGTTGCTCTTTTTGTCACCTTAAATCCTCTAGACACTCTTTCCCTTCTTTATATCAAACTTTTATGAGCAGGCATTTAAGATTATGGTCATAGTTTATAAGGTAACATTCCATTCATTGGTAGGACAGTATTTTAAAAGCATCATCCTCCAGGTTGAGGCATTAACAAAAATGTGTTGGTGCCAGTGACGAAAGAACCTACCTCATCTCCAGGCTAATCATAATATTAACAAATCTTGATATACCTGAACATGATGAGATGGAAACAAAATGCTCTCATAAACCACTTTGTATGGCACCTTCGTGTGCATAGCCATCTAAAAAAAAAAAACAGATCCTTTGAATTTCGGAATGACAAGCTATGTTGCAATTTTCAAACCCAAGCGTCTGGAGACTTTATTTTTTCCAATAAGTTCAATAAGAGATCTAGTATCAGAGGACATTGTGTGCAAGTAAGGTCCAAAATTCTGGTTGAATGAAGACAGATTTGGCAAGCAATATCCCATCTCTCCTTTTTTTTATCAGAAGTGAGATAATTGGTTTGACAAAATGCCCAACAACATGCAAGCGAAGAAGAGTTTGATGCAAAAAAAATTTTAACATATGGTATTGTATGATATTCCAATTCTGAAACTGCAGGTGCCGAAAATGTTTTTAAGTTGCTAACATCTCACTCATAATAACATTCCCACTCATGATATCCCAGGATACAAACCTTCCTCATCTTAGGTCAACAATGACTGACACTGATGACTGACACTAATGACTGACACTGACAGATGTTGCATCTCAATAATGATCCACTTCATAAACTTTAGCGGAGGCGAAGCTATGCACAATGCGACACAGTTAAAATGAAAGAAAAGATTGTACTTGTTGAAAAACTGACTTTTCCCCAAAAAAATGCAATTTCAAGCATATCCTATAGTTTTTGGTAATATCTTTATAACACCCCCCAGAAAGCAAATTTTTTAAGACTAATTTAAAACTATTGTTAAAATTTTCCATCTTTAGGTTTTCTTCTAGCCTGTTAGGCCACTCAGTCCCATCTTAATTATTTTATTAATCCTATTCTGTTGTAGCTTTCTAAAGGATTGACACAAACTACATAGACATTGAAGGACTTTTGCCATAGTTTATTTGCAACATCAACATAAATACAATTAGATCACCTGTGTTATTAATGTAAAAAAGGGCTATGTGTACACCATGAGCAGATATAGCATATAATAAAGTTGTGAACAGTAATAATTTGATGACATGAAATTATGATGTTCTTATTCATTTGTTATCAAAAGTACCAAAAACAGCCCAAAACTGCCAGTTTGAAAAGTGTGGCTCTCTGTTGCAATCAGTTTAATCAAGCACTGGAAACAATGTCAATAGCAGAGATTCTTGATATGGCGCTATACAATATACAAATGGACAAAAGATGAAATTGTTAACCAGGTAATACATGTGAAAGATGAATGATCAAATGAGTGATAGCTGAAGATACTGTCAAGGGTTTATTGAAAGCCAATACAAATAATTCACTGATTATTTTTTAACTTAGAAATTAGAAACCTATAGTCCAAATAAAAATTATATTAGATCATTTACTTTGAACAAAGATTTATGAAATAAGTACCACCATAATAAACCACCATTTAAACACCGGTAATATTGACATGAAAACTTTGTATAATCCTACTGTGTCTCCCAATGGGACATCTTAAGCTTGTAACTTTACTTCCTTATACAAAGAATAGGAGATTGGCTTTGATTATCACTAAAATAGAAATACATTTTTTTAAACATACCAAACTGTCTCAAGGAAATACTTTGTGCTTACTAGGATTTAACTGTTAGTCTGAATTTTGTCTATAGTGTCTAAAATTGAAAACGAATAGTATGAAGTAGATTTACTTTCATATTCTTAAAATAATTTTCAAGCCTTAAATAGGATTTAAATAAGGGCTGCTGGCGAATTTTATAACTTCAAGATTATGGATGAGCTCTCTTATACTGGCATCACTTAGCTTGTGCGATATTTGATGTGCAGCTTTTCTTGCATGGACAATTTGTGCTAAAAATATTACAGCAAACACAATCACAGCAAAAGAATTTTTTTAGTTTCTCAATCTTAGCTGAGCGCGTAGCCTCAGGCTACATCACACCACCCAAAAACCTCACCAGCGCAGGAGTAGCAGGTAGAAATTTAACATTGCCACTTGAGGGGTATATTTGTAGTTTGTTGCGAAATGTTCCTATTAAAAATTGCTTCCTCCCAAACAACTCAGTTTATTTTCCTTTTAAAAAAAAAAAAAAAAGATCAACACAAAATTTTTAGAATTAACATTATGCATATTTTTTATTCTTTGATAGGATATTTTTTCTTCAATATTTATTTCTGGGCTTAAAAAATAAACTGACACTGACATAAATTTCTGGACATAAAAAATATGAAACATTTAATGGAAAAACAAAGGAAAACTTAACAACCACTTTGGTTTAACATATTTCTTGGATTTGCATTTTGTAAACATGCATCTTTAAAACTTCCTTTGTACCAAGTAGTCAACTAGCTAGCATCCAAGACTATCTATTTACAAACATACATTTTATTTTTTATATACTTGAGGTATTTTTTTTTGTGTGTGTTTATTCTCATTCTGGAATAAACATTTTTCAGAATTTTTTTTTTTTTAATATGCAAATTAAGAAATTAGTATTCAAATAACAATTAAAAAACATTTGCTATGTGCCAATATTTTAAAAGTTAGCCCCATAATTAAACAAAGTAAATTGTAAATTAATAAATGCTATTTCATTAGGTTCACTGCTCAAGCAATTATAAGTAATTGTGAACATTCACTTCAGTTCCTAAATGTTGTATAAAAGATTTGTATTAATACAATAGAGTGAGTCATCAAAAGAAATATCCTGTTTCAATAATTTGTCTTCAGTATAATTTCTAAAAAATTTACCAATTTATACAGTAAGCAAATTCAACACCTGTAATTGTCATATTTCTAATGACATGCAATTGTAACTGCTATCCAAATTATCACAATAGATAAGACACCATACTGAAATTCAGATTAATGATCAACATTTTCCAATTGGACAAAGTGCTATCAATGTTCATGAAATAACTTTGTTGTTAAGAACTGTATCAGAATGGCTGGGGTGTAAGGAATTTTCAACACAAATCAACAGAAATAAAACAAAAGGTTTTAAAGAAGATATTAACTAAAAAAAATAATATTGTTAAAATTGTTTCAATACAATTCAACTTCAAATACTTTTACTTCTTTTTTCATGAAAAAAAATTGCAACTAAGAACTAATACTTATCTCTTTAATTTGTATTGACACAAACTTGAAAATATGCATTCACTACAAAAAAATTTTACCAAAACTTTGCTCTCAATATTGTATGGAAAAGATTGACTATAATCTTCAATTATGAGCTTTGAACAGCCTACTTATCGAAAGCTATTAAAGAAAATAAATGTTATATTTAGAGAAAAATATCATTTTATATTTTATCCAAATTTACATCAAAGTTTGGAGCTCACAAGCATTTCTTTAAAAAACGGCACATTGGTTTTTCTTCATATTGCATTCATTATAAGTATGGAGGGCCATAATGATGTGATTAATTTTTTTCAAAATCATAAAGCGATTTATCATAAACTTACACTAATATTCTCCAGTCCATTAATTAACAAAATACATTGAATCATCCCTAGTACCATATGCATTGACAATGATGAAAGACAAGGCTATCGACATGTTTCTCCAGTTCACATATCCCCTAGATCAGTGGTGACGAACGTTTTAGCGGCAGCATAGCCCAAAATTCAACCAAAACCCACATTTTTTATAACAAAGTCCTAAAACTCCAATGAAACCCAAAAATAGGGGTTTGGCTTAGATGGTTTGATTCGGGAAGTAATATTTTGGTCACGTGCCGGCTGACGAGGCTCTGTGTGCCATAGGTTCGCCATCACTGCCCTAGACTGCTACATTGATATATAACAACATTACTTCAAAACATTGGGATATTTAAGACACAGACACATTGTAACTTTTAGACTAACAAAGAATGCAGTCAGATACAACTTTGCAAACAATCTTAATCATCTTTCATAAAAACAAAAATAAATCATGTATTTTTTATACAAATATACACAGTAATGTGATGATCCATTTTCATTGAATTTCATTCAGACACATTAAAAATACTCTTTTACACATTACATCTTTCAATAAACACATGTAGCATAATCCATTTGACAAACATATACAACAACATAAACATGCAGATTTATACAAATTGAAAATTAAAAAGTTCATCCACTTTCTTTTGTACTTAAACATTCTTGATCCTTCGTTACTATCTTTCATTCAAATATACACAATGACATGGTGTATTAAACATTACACAATTTTGTAATTAAATAAATACAAGAGCTTAATCTTTTTCTTATTTCTGCAATGCAGCACATAGTTTTGTTTTTAAGAACAAATTTAACTTTATAATCTGTACTTGCAACTTAGTTGTGGAATGGTGACACAGATGTTTAGCACCACAGAAAACAAGGTTTAACTATCCATTGCTGTTAACATGCAAAATGATTGAATCATTTCCAAAAATAAACTTTCATTCTTCTATCTATCTAGAAGAAACAGGGAATGTATCATGCCGCTTAATGTTTTATTTTTATGTTTAATCCTAGAGTCATGGTGGGGTATTCACATACATATCATGATGTTACTTATCATTTAGAATTTTCTAGCATATCCTTCATAAAGTGGGTGGAGACGGTGGTGGGGGAGGGGGAGATGTGGGTGGAGGCAGACCTTTTGGCAAAGGTGGTTTGCTGGATTCATGTAGGGCCCTATGTCTGGCCAGCATCTGGTGAAACTTTTCATGGTGTGCTGGGATGGCGTCAGATGTAGGGGTAATGGGTGGAGGAGCGTGTGATCCATCGTCTTCATCATCATCAAAGATGTTGTGTGGCATGGTGGAAGAAAACGCATCATTGATGCTGAATCCACTGTTCTGGTGCTGTAAAGTTTGAGATGAACTGTTGTCTGAATGAATGCTGCGATGGCTGTTATCAGCGCTGTATGATTCTAGCCTCATGGATTTGGATGGTCTTTCATCATAATAATCCGCAGCCGACGATGAGCGTTTCGAGGACTTACCTTCGTGGCGTGACCTGTCATGCTTTGAAGAGTGCTTCTTACTCTTACTGTGGTGGCCATGGCGATGATGAGAATGGTGGTGAGATCTATGGCTTTCTCTTTCTCCATTATATCCATTTGAACTATGGTCACTGTCACGTCGACTGTAGCTGCCCGCGTTGTCACCAGATTTGGGAACACTTAATCGAATTTTCAGCCCCTCTGCTTTCCTTTCTAAACCACCCGGAACAGTTGCTGGAGATGAATCATCAATAATTTCACCCTCTTCAAAAGGTGTATTTGATCTAGATGCAGATCTAGCACTGCTTGGTCCTGCTTCAACATCTCGGTTTTTCTTTATTTTAAGCTTAAGTCCAGAGTCAGTATTTTTTACATAGTGGCGGTCTCCAGAAGGATCAAGTTTCACTTTAATTTTAAGAGGTGGGGCATTTGGACTGTCTGTCTGGGGTGTGTTCATAAGGTCAGAGTTAGATGTGTTACGTTTCAAACTTTTCTCTGCTGGTGAGTTCATAGCAGGTTCAGTAACTGGTTCAAATGGAAGAATATCTTCAGCCAAAATTCCAGCCGTGGTGTCTTCTCCTGGTGTGTTTTGTTCATAAGAGCTTGTAGGGACTTTAGACCTAGCACTAGCTCTTTCCCTGTACATAGATAGAGACAGCTTAGGTGCATGTATTTGACTCACAGCAAGAGGCAGGCCCTCATCTGCTTTCACTACTGTTTGGTCAGGTGGTGTTGTGCTCCTGCCATATTCAGGAACATCACCGGATCCTGTAACTGTGTAAGCTGATTCAGGTGCTGGGTCAACAGGACTAGGGAGTTTGACAGCAGGAGAGCTGATGGGAGGGGGTGAGTGAGGGGAGGTATTGAGATCTTGAGCATGGAGGAATTCTGCTGCCGATCGTGCCTGTTGATGCCTTAGAGCACTGGCTTCCTCTCTCGTTGTTGGATGAGACTTTGATTTCTTTGGATCAAATCCAGGCTCAGACCTGCGATCAGTACGCTGGGTGGGCCTGGCTGGATCCTGAGACCGTGATGTATCTCTAGAGCGAGAAGGGTCATTATTTATTCTTTGAGGATCATGGGAACGAAGTGAATCATGAGGTTTTATAACTGAATCAAGAGACTGTCTGGCAGGGTCATGTGATTGTCGTGATGTGTGACTAGATATATGAGTAGCCGGGTATCCAGAATGCTGTGAGGTGGGCCTACTGGGAGGCTGAGTTGAACCAGATGGTAGCGAATGCCTAGATTGTGGTTTCATATTGGTTGGCAGAGCAGACGCAGAGCTTGGCGGTCGCCCATTATTATTAGTAGGATGAGAACGATGCTGCAGTTGTTGAGAGTGATGTGGATTTGTAGCAGTAGCTGATGATGCTGAGGGTGGTCGCATCTGTGGATTACCACCAGAAGAATGTGTACGGGGCATTGCATCTAATGGGGCGGAGCCACTGGTGATGGCACCTTCAACTGCTGCAGCCTGTCTGTTTGGGCTGTGTAGTGACTCTTGGAGTGAGCCGCTGTTAACTATCTGTGCCTCTATACTTTGAGATGATGTGTTTGACACGCCCATTTGATGCACAGGCCGTGAGGGATGGCTGGATGAGGGTGCAGACGTATGTAGTGCATTTCCAGCTGTTACATTGGTATTGCTGGATGGCGCCGACTGGGCTTGACCGTGACGAGATCCTTGAGGAGCAGAGGCTGTGGATGCTCCTGGTCCTCGTGAAGGCCCGGGCATTGAGCGACTGTTTGCATGTCTTGACATCTAGTAGACAAAACATCAGTGATTAGTAATTTGTGGTTAAAATTCCACATTTTATGTAGGGAAATAATTTTACTGATATTTGAAAAAGGATTCATTTAAATACTTATTAGAAAAATTTTCCTTTTTAAAAAAAAATTACTTTTGTGTACTTACCCTGCCGAGATTTGTCATCCAAGATGGCAACAGTGGGCAACCTTTAATAAGTTGAAGGAACTCTTCTGACACAGCTGGAAAAGTAACAATATCTTTATATGACTTACCAGAATTGTCTAAACATAATTTCAGAAAAATATATTATTTTTATTAAAGATTTAAATCTAAAACATTCAACTTTGCATTACCTTCTATTTCTGCCAAGTCAGTTTGTGAATGTAATACTTGATACCATTTTACATTGGGATCTTTCATTGAAACAAACTGTAAATAGATAAATCATACGAATTTTAATAGAAAGCCAGGCTCTATATAATATTTTTAAAAAGAAGTTCAATGTAGCAATTAATTTCTTTTTCAATGAGGACATATTTATGAGAGAAAAAACTCTTAGAAAGTAGAAAATAAATTAATTACAATCAGAAATGTTACAAAAGTTTAATCAAAGCATTGTTTATTCCTATTATCTATCCAATCCCAATACAGCCACTAACAAGAGGTTTTAGGAACACATCAATCTGACTTTCAACAGATCAATCGTGTCAAGGTTAATTAGATTTCTATCATTCTGATTTCATTTAATCTAAGATTGTTAACAGTTCCTCAGTTCAGGACCATACCTGATTAATCAGGACCATAACTTTAATTAGTCGGTATTTGCTTATTACCCGCACCTAAATTTTTTGTGTTACAGCAGAATACCAGAGCCAATACGTTAGCGACCTTAATATTCCGGTATTTACACATATACTTGAATTTTTAGTTTTAAAAATAATGCATGGCTCTCAAAGAATTTTCAAAATATGTGGTGTTAATGGCTTTCTCTGACAAAAAATTTCCCGACCCCTGCTCTAACAGCTCAAAAATATATAGTTACAATTCAACACTCCAGGTCCCTTATAGTAAAATAGATTTTCATATCTGTTCCACAAAGTAGCAATGGTTATGGGGTATAAATGGTGTGATGTGTATGTAAGAGAAAGGAGATAACAGTTTCATTGTTCACTTGAGAAAGACATTTTCCAGAAATATGTTAAGAAAAGTAAAGGATGAGACTATAGCATTGGCGGCTCTTCTGCCATCACATTGTGGCTCGTATAAAATTTTTGAAAATATGTTACAATGATTACTGGAAGATTTCTATGCCAGTTTAATCATCAATAATGCTTTAATGTGGCTTTCAAAAAAAATTATATTTTAAAATAGCTCTGTTATTACAGGTCTGGCCACCCCTGGACTATAGCATGTTTTTAGTGTCAATTTTAATGGGGTGGACAATCCTTCATCATAGGCGCATCCTTTAAAATGTATTCATTTTGAAATTTGATTCATAGTAACTGAAAACTGCTATATGGCGTTAACACTGATAATTTAAATAACATTTACCTTGACAGAATGGGCTTTGGATGCTATGTTCAGACACATGGTAGCTATTGTCTCTGGTTTATACTTTAGACACAACATAGTCAGCTGGGAGCTGAAAGTTACAGAATGTAATATTTGTTATAACATTTTTAAAAAGTGAATCAACTATGGTGAATTTAATGTTTAACAATTACTTGGTTGCTTAAGCATTGGTCAAGTCCACCATATTTAAGTAAATGAAAATAAAATTATGTTTTAACATTAATATTGATAAAAATTGATGTTCTGTAATGAAAATGAAAAGTAATAACGGTGAGTAGGTTCAGTAGAACCCAGTTATGCCGCCCTCATAGGGAGTTACAAAAAGCATCAAGATCGCCAATAATTGAGTTGAATGACCACAAATATAACCAATATGACGGGAATATATTAACAAAAGCTTGAAACGCATCATCATGATTTTTTTGATGAAGCAAACGAAAAAGTTTACTTATTTTTTTCCACACAACCATCTTTAATGAAAGAAACTCTAATATTTGTAGATTGATAATGAGGTTTTATGAAAGTTGCCAATAGCTAAAAGCACACTGTTAATGATTTACCATATCACCCTCAGTTCATTTGCTGGTGTGTCAAATCACTCAAATTTTCAAAACAATTAGATTTCTATTTAATTATAACTCTGGCAAGTTACGTGTGAAAAATTATTTAAAAAAAAAAAAAATTTGATTATCATCACTGTTGACTCCTTTGAGTGACTCAACTCATTTATTTTGTGTGGATGTTGTTTAGTTGACAAGCAAAGCACCAGTGAGCACATGGCACATTGTGGTATTTTTAGATATCAACTCAGCAAGGCTTAGACACGAAAATTTAGCATATTTTAATTGATAACATTTTTAAGCCTTATTAACAAATACTAAATGTAATTGGCAATTTGTTTGATGAAGTGATTAAGATGTTATGAAAAAAAATGTTTCCTAATAAAAGTGAGAATAATTAACTAGCACAAGACAAGACAATAAACATGACAAAAAGAGAGGAAAAAATTTCACAAAACTCTCCCACATCATCTGTTGGTGACACGTTCATGTTACTGTGCACGCTCTGGAACTAGGCTCAATAATTGCATCATTTTGTTTTCAAGATTTACAATTAGGTGACATAAAAGAATTGACATCATTGATGACAAAATGGAAAGACAAAGAGATTTCGGCTAGTTCACTTAACATATATTGACAAATAGGTTTGGCGAGTTAACCGAGGTTGCGGTAACTGGGCTCTACTGTATTTGTTAAAGTGTATTTATAACTGATAATTATTTAGATTAATGACATAGTGAAAAAATACTTTAAGAGATTCAATGATTTTAAAGCACTTGTTTTGAACTCACCTAGCAGTAGCAAGGTTGTATGCATATTGAGAAATATCCTTGATATTCTCAGCTGAAATGGAAAGATACCCATCTAAGTGAAAAAGGAAAGATAAAATATTCATGAGCAATTCAATTTCTTTTAATAACAAAGCTATAGGTTAACAGAGGATTCAAGTCTTATCAATCAAGGTTCTAGGCCATGCGTTTCAAACAAAATCTTTAAAACCCCTTAGATGTTGCACATTTATGTTAACATCGTGAACGTTAATTAAGATTGGCTGCAGCATCAGAAGAGGGAAAAAGAAAAGGGGGGGGGGGGGGGGG
>MUZC01004731.1:541802-552930 GCA_002072015.1 Radix auricularia | reverse complement strand
GGGGATTTGATGAGAAGTAATTTTAATTAAAAGTGTCTGGGTTTACAGAAGACTAGAACAAACAAGAACTTGTTAACCTGGATTCATGTTTGTTTAATTTAACTTTTAACAATGCAAACTAACTTTTTCCTTTGCTTTATATATGTAAATAAAACAAGAAATACTATTGGCACTACAAAAATATGGTTATATTTGAAACTCGACCATTAAGTTTAGCAATAGTTTGCATTATCATAATTTAAGATGAATATATTTAGACACAACCATATTTGTTTCATTCCCTTTTTTAACTTAAACACATTTATTTCAAAGTATTTCAATTATTTACTTTGTGTAAAACTAACTGCTGATTTGACAGTATTTAGTGCATTTCATTGCTAGTTTTTTTAAACAAAATTATAGATCAATAATTTGTTGAATAAACAGCTAATTGTAAAGATTTGAAATGTATTACAGACACTACTATCAGGTCTGACAATTTATTATTAACTCAAGTTTAGACAATGCAGAGGATAAGGATGAAACGTTTGATGACAGTAGAACAAATTTCTCTGACCACAGATACCAAAGTTATGCAAAGGATCCATCCCTACATTAGGTACGCAAGGAGGGGAGTCTTCAATTAACAAAAAATGTAATTTGCATAATACTGAGCCTAGTAACATAAACCAGTCAGACTGAAAAAGGCATTCGAGAGCAACTGAAACTGCATTAATGTTTTATAACTTAATGCAAACAAAATTCTGAACTTTTAATTACTTAGAAGTAATTTATATTTATTTCAGACCGAACATTCACATATTGCTACAATATATCTGAAATTAGCAGAAGTTTCTCTTTCACCCACCGGTGCCTTAGCAGTTACATAAACATAAAGTGAAGGCTTATACTGCTTATATTGTTATATTTTATTAGTTGTTTTCTTTTGGCCATCCATGAATGATATCAAGGGATTTTTGCAGATTTTCAACCCTCCCTCCCTAGTCACAAAACTTAGACCCCCCTCCTATATGATGTCAGAAAGATTTGATCTCCCCCCCCCCACCCCAAAAAAGGGAATTGAAAATTACCATGTTTCAAATTACTTTTTTGGAATTTAGTGTAAGTCTGCACTCTAATATTGTAATACATGTGAAGCCATTGAAAATGTAATTAAATAAATTGTAAGCACTCAAATATGTAATTGGAACTTTTATTTAATGTATTGCAAAATGGTCAGCACTAAAGACAGGACAAACTCTATCGAGAATATAATAATAATCAAGAATTTCCATCTTCAAACTCCCTTTGTGCTATAAAATAGGGAAAACTTTAACCCTATTATGTCTGTGTGGGAGTTTCAAAATATCTCTCTAAGAAATAATACGGCTTTTAAAACTTATTATTGGTAATTTCCTTGTCATAAATGATACTTCAAATATATTCAAATACAACTTTTTACTGAAAAAAACAACCCATTTTCAAACAGCTTAATATTGATGTTTAAAGTGGAAACATATTAAATCATTTTCGTCACAACAGTAATAAGTGATTAAATTTCAAATGATAAAAAAGCGTAGTTCATTTCAGAGAACTTATTTTATTATTCTAGCCTATTTAAAGATCACGATAAAATAACAATTATATTTAACTCTTAAAGTTGCAAAGCGTTGTAATTCGTCTCCGCCCGCTATCATTTAAGCATCCCTAGATACCACTCTCGTTAGAAATGAGATCTCGGAAAGTAAAAACTCTTCAATGTTTGAAAAATGATGTATTCGACTTCCGGCAATGGCGGCCGTTGCCTGCGTTAGTGTTATCGCTCGATTCGCGATGTTTTTTGGTAGTTTTAAATTATTTTTTTTTGGAAGATATGTTTTCGTTATACTTCATTACAAACTCAGTACGGTCTTTTGGATGTGTAAAATAACCATTCTTAGCCTTAAAAAATGAAGTCAGTATGAGAATAATATAAATGGATTTTATGCAAATTTTAAATTTCATAACCAGTTGATCGTTATGGGAAATCCTTACATGCGACTAAGCTTGTTAACGGTTAACCGGCTAACTGGTTAACCGGTCCTCAGATCAGGATCGGTCATCTTTATTCAGGACCGCAGGACCGTGTAACCGAAAAGAAAAAAACAACAGAAAAAACAAAACAAAAAAAAACCCAAAAAACTAGCGGTAATGTAGTGAAAAAAACAACACAAGCCATAACGCGCCTCGCGCCTCTCCCTTTGTCACGGTGAGTAAAAGCGATACCACAATCCAGCTGACAAGTAGGTTGGCATTCAAACCTTCAGTCTCCAAGCTGTAAGCTTGTGGACATGACGCGTTATAGCCTTGCTTCACTAAAGTTCACAACTAATAGAACTAGTTACTACTAAGGAATGATTTTTTAAATTTTATTTTAATTTGGTTAGTTGTCAGACAGTGTGACTGTACGAAAGCTAACAGTGTGCGTTTGATGTCAACAACGGTCAAGGCCGAGACTGTTTCTATTTATATTTATTATAGTCTGTTTCTTATAAAGACAAAGAAAGCTATAAAAGCATATGACCCCGTGACCTATCCGCATTTTCTGATCACCGGTTTATAGTCCATTTCAGGCATTCAAAAAACGTATCGGCGCAAGCCGCTTAGTGAAGTACATGTACCTATATTACGAGTGGTATTTGAAAGACATAGCAAAGATACCAGGCGATTAATCGGCCCACAAATTCGAGTTCGGTCTTTTAGTGACAGTTTTCCTGCTAGTTAAAAGCATTTGTTTACCACATTAATAGTACGCCGAGTGTAGCTCAAACCCTATTTGAACAGAAAAAAACGGGGAGGGTGAACGTGTGCGTCGCAATATTCAATTATTCTGGCGAGTTGACGATTAAAAAATAATGTTTTAATATAAAAAAAAAATTCCATTTTATCATCATTGTTTACTCCGTAGCTTTATAATTTTATTATATTATTAATTTTAATACGCGAGTTGACCGGCATCACACACAAGAGAGGTAAACATGACGTCAAAACGGACGGGGCGAGGCGTTGGTTTTTGAAAGTAATGAAAAATACCTCGCTAACTTTAATGAACGATTGAACCTGTTCTCTTATTTAGACCGGTGAACTACGAGTCCTCAAAATAAAATATAAAAAAGACAATTAACCATCACTGTTTAGTTAATTTTTTGGATTTTAAAAAAAAAATGCTTTGAATTGAGGGCAATGCGGAAAGAGCTGAACGCAAGCGGGGGAAGCGGGCTTTGATGCCATCAGACGACGCCAGGCGACAACATTCTCTTGTTAGTTCTCAAAACATTAGGGATATAAGGACGAGCGGTTAACCGGTCTTTTTTTTGAACGGTTAGCCGGTCCTCAAAAACGAGCGGTCTTAACAACCTTACATGCGACTTTAAGAGTTAAGATGCAAAAAAAAATAAGTCAATTTACTACTTACCACCCAATAAAGCACACATTCGAATGACGTAATTATGAGGATGTACAATCTGTAGCTGAAAACCTAAAAATAGTAATAATTATATTAAAATCCAAATAAAATATTGATAAAAAATTGCTTTCCTCTAAGTTTGTTTATCAAATCTTTTCTCTATTCTTACTACTTCTGATAAAGATATTATAATTTTTTGTTTTATACATTCTCAATAAAATATTTAAATTGTGTTTCTGTTATTGGAGGATGGACTGCACACAGTCAGGCCTTACATGTAAATTAGGAAAACACAGGATTAGTGTACATGACTTATTTTTCTGTGTGCTAATTTGTCAATTGCAAAGTTTTCTTTCTATGTAAGTGTACAACAGTTTCATTTAATTCCTCTGAAGTACTGTGACAAACAGCCATACGCTTAAATCACAGTAAATGTGCCCCAGCTAAGAACAACAATTATCACATTGTGCAGATTATCTCTTCCACACACTGATAATTTTTATCCTGGCTGAAACGCATGAATGAGGTGGAGTTAATGACAAACTCAACCTACCAATGACTGCGTAGATCTCGGTCTCACATTCGAGGACAAGCTTCCTCATTTCCTGGTAAGCCTGTCGGACAAACATAAACCCACACATTACAAGTATAGGTTTTTGGTAAATTTGTCACGACTCAATTTATGCTTAACACCATTTCAAGCCATATTTTCTATGACATAAAATCAGGTTTAAAATAGAAACTAAATATAAAAAGATCTAAATATAAATTAAATTACAAATTATAGATCATGCAATTTATATTATTTTAAAATTAAATTTTATGATATGTTTAGATTTTAAATACGTTATTTCAACAAGGATAAACTTTAGAACTTCCGCTCTTTAAAAACTATTCCTTTTCTGAAAGTCTCTTTCTCTTTAAAGTTGACATATATAAATAAAATAATCCATAAATTTAACATTTGTAACAACTTAATTACCAAAGACAACTACTTACTGGTGACTCGATATTGCAATTATTTTGACACAAAACATCCATCTTAGACCTCCATTGGCAATCCATCTCATAAGTTAAAGGATCCGATTTATCAAGGAATTCCCTATTTTTGTTACTCCTAATTATGTCAATAGATGTGCGAATCAAGTGTTCCAGCTTCCTAGCACTTTCTTCTACCTTACCACCAGCAAAGGCAAATCCCAGAGCAAGTTGCTAAATAAGGGGATGAGAAAAAAGGTACTTCTTTTAAAAATACAGTTGTACACAAAATATATAGAATAATTGTAATAATGAATAATTTTCCGAAGGCTCTATAGTGAATCTGTGACTAGAATAGTACTGAAATAGGTATTTTAGTAATTAACAGTAATTTTAAAAAGCTTAAAGAGACTTTATGTTGAAATTTTTCAAAAATCCAATTTGCCTACAGCACATTTGGCCTGTCTTTGAGAAGAAAGCATAAGAAATAAATTCAAAATGTGAATACTTACAACTCGTGGAAAAGCCTTCACAGTGCGAAACATATAAAATCTGTGCATGAAAATAACACTCGTGTTCACAGCAAGCTGAGTCCTATATAAAATGAAAAGTGTAATTTGTGAATACTATCATGGCATTTTCAAACATTTGTTAAATTATGAACAATTAGTACAAACTATCTGCTCTTGAACATCGTTAACTTTTGACAAAGACCATTTTGACACTTTTAATTTTTAAAAAACATTGAATATTAAAACTTACAAGCCAGACTTTAAACCAATAGTTTGTATTAGCATAGCCTGTTTCTGTCTGAAGGTCAGTTCTTGCTCCATAGAAATGCCACTCTCAACACTTGGAGTGGTGCGCAATTTCTCCTCAGAGAATAGCCATTTAAAGTTGCAACTAAGATCCTCCATGCTCTGCAAAAATTTAACAATATTAAATGCTACTCATATGATTATGAATGAGAATATTCAACTTAAAATTGAAAAGAACAACTATATGAATATATGTGACAAAATAGAGAAATATGCTTCCAGTCATCTCTTGTGTAACATTTAACATGATTCCTAATAACATTAAACAATTGGGTTTTTTTTTTTTAAAATATGTAATGAATAAAAATAAGGCAAATGAATAACCATTGTTACGAAGACTTCCATTGTATATAGTTAAAAACAGTAAATTTTTGAGTAAGCACCCAGCCTATTCTTTTTCTTATAAAAGAGTGCAAATTCCTTAAAGAAACACAGATTTATATAGTTCCAAAAATTCAACTGCGTTTAATTACAGACTTCCTGTTGTTAAAACTTTTAATTTGGGATTCCTTTTACTGAAATACTCTTTACTCATTTTGCAATAAATTTTGTTGAATTACTATGCTCCAGAAAAATTGCATTATGTGTTGGTGGGTGATTAACTAATAGACTTAGTGAAGGCTAGAAAGGATTGTAATTGAGGTTGTTAACAATTAATTAACTGATTAATATTTCCTAAGAATAGGACTGGCCATGTTATCAGGCTAACCATAACTTCATTTATATTAACACATTAGCTCCTGTATCTACTTCATATCCCGCACAAAAGGGAATCAACTTTGTTTTGATTCCATTTAAAAAATGATTAATGTATCAAGAAATGAATTAAGTTTAACTCTTAAAGTCGCAAAGCGTCGTAATGCGTCTCTTCCCGCTATCCCTAAAGCGTCGTAATGCGTCCCTAGATACAAATCTCGTTAGAAATGAGATCTCGGAAAGTAAAAACTCTTCAATGCTTGAAAAGCGATGTATTTGACTTCCGGCAATGGCGGCCGTTGCCGGCACTAGTGTTATCGCTCGATTGGCGATGTTTTTCGGTAGTTTTAACGGGTTTTTTTTCGAAGATATGTTTACGTTATACTTTATTACTAAAATAATAGTACTAAACTACAGGTAAATATTGTTTCAAACTCAGTACGGTCTTTTGGATGCGTAAAATAACCATTCTTAGCCTTAAAAATGAAGTCAGTATGACAATAATATTATAAATGGATTTTACGCAAATTTTTTAATTTCATAACCGGTTGATCGAAATACGGGAAATCCTTACGGGACTGAGGCGGAAGTTTTCCAAAAACCTTATAGCACTTTAAGAGTTAATAATAATATAACATGCACTGCAAAAAAATGATTTATGACCGATGATTAAACTTGAGTTTTGGCACCCAGGTTGCATACATACTCGATAGAGATGTGTCAAACTAAATCACACATGGATCAAAAGTGAAAAATAAAAATAACATCCAGTAATTTTTTATTGCAATCTCGTAGAATAACATAATAGCTGCTAGTCTCGAGGAGAGTGAGATTTTGATACTTTTTTAAACCAAAAATGCAAGAGTGTGGACTATAAGAACGGTTGCATTTGGATGCATCTGTGTGGACTCCTATAAAGACGCATTTAGTCACATCAGGAGCTAATGAGGAATCGTCTGGAACAATTTTTTTGTTTTCAAGCTTTAAAATTAGGGCTGTTATCGATTTATTTCAATTTAATCGTTAACTTTTGAAAAATTACAGAATAATTAATCAATAATTTTGATTCAAGCTGAAAATAAGATGTATGACGTCATAAAATTGAAAATTTCATAAAATGCCCATAACTTTAGTATTTAATTAAAAAAATATATAATATTTTTAGGAGAATTATTTAAATATAAGTAGTTCCATTTAATGTCAATGAATTTTAATTTGTTATTGTTAATTAACTCTTAAAGTCACAAAGCATCGTAATGCGTCCCTAGATAGCACTCTCGTTAGAAATGAGATCACTGAAAGTAAAAACTCTTCAATGCTTGAAAAATGATGTATTCGACTTCTGGCAATGGTGGCCGTTGCCCGCGCTAGTGTTTTTGCTCGATTCGTGATGTTTTTTGGTAGTTTTAACGGTTTTTTTTTGTTGAAGATACGTTTTCGCTATACTTTATTACTAAAATAATAGTACTAAACTACAGGTAAATATTGTTTTAAACTCAGTACGGTCCTTTGGATGAGTAAAATAACCAGTCTTAGCTTAAAAAATGAAGTCGGTATGACAATATTATTACAAATGGATTTTACGCACACTTTTTAATTTCATAACTGGTTGAACGCAATATGGGAAATCCTTACGGGACTGAGGCGGAAGTTTATTGCAAACCCTTCTGCGACTTTAGAGTTATGTAAAAACAAAGTTTTTTTTTAATGTAATTTTCCTGAAAAAAAACTAAATATTTTAAAGCTTACTTATTAAAAAATCTTTTTTTTTTTAATGGATTAGTTTGTACGAAAAAAAAAACAACTATTATTATTAATTATTAAAAGCTAAATATTTATTGATAAAGCGAAAAAAATATTTAAAATATTTTCTTTAATTATAACAATCGATAAATTAATCAATAATTGCCACAGCCCTACTTAAAATGCTTCGTTTTTTAAAAACTTCAAAAAAGGAAAATGTGGTCCCAAAATATTCAGTTAACCCATTACCAAAGTGTGCCAAAATTAACTTTATTTTAACAACATTTAATGCATCATGTCCAAATATACACAAGTTGTTACAATAATTAAAAAACCCGGCTAAAATGCAGTTAATGTCCAGGTTGTTGATGTCTTTGAAAGACATTAAAGGACTACTTGTAAATAAAGAGAGGGGAGAGCGTCTCCTCTGATTTACATAGCAAATTGTCATGTGTTGAAAGAATGTAGATTATTTTTTAAAATTTCCCTGGAATTAACAAAGTGAGTGATGCCATTTTGTTAGAAATATATAATATAATACGCCACGTAAGGTTTAAGGGTTTATTTTTTCCCCCAATAAAATATTAGTAATATTAATGTTACATTCATCTTTTCTTTTAGGGCAAAAGCAAGGATGTTTTTAAATTACTTAACTTTTTTTAGTTGAATTTTATTAATAACTATTTTATAACCAATTGTTATTCTCATTGAAGCTAAAATTTAGCCCTAAGTATACCTAACATATTCATCAAAAGTGCATAAGGTAAGAAATTAATAGCTTTATCATTACGAATGTATGGATTAAAATACCTCTCATTGTAATTTGTTATTATGGATGCAAATATCTCATTTGATTTTTTTTAAGCATTTCAATTTCAAGACTATTACTATATTTTTTTTTTAAATTGGATTATGATTTCAAATTAAGTCAAAATAAGCTTAAGAGTTTACTGTATTAAAATATTTTTAGACATATGGGTTAAGTTTTTTGAAATATTATAAGACCAAGAAGTTTGAAAGGTGCTAGTTGCCTGACTGACAGTTGAGCTAAATTATAGTTTTGATGAAGACACTAAATTTGACTAAAAGTTAAAGATAACGTTGACATAGACATAATCTTTTATTTCCCATATTGTCCTTGTTGATGCATTAATTATAAAATAAATATTCATACAAATTATTAAAATTGTAAAAGGTGACCAGCAGCTGAAACCAGTGACAACCCAACTCATGACACCAAATTTTGTTGCATTTGTCATTAGCATTTCTACCTGTTTGGTTCCACGGGGAAACTTTAGTCTACCGATTTAATCGATCTATGACCAAAAACATCTCATGAAGCAAATCAGGAATGACAACATCAATGAGAGACCATTGTACATTTAAAGAAATTGCGATACATTTAACTGAAACGGCGTGGGTAGTAATTTCAAGGTTTCAGAAATTATGAGTCAGTTTTTGACAAGGAATGAAGCATGGCATGGAGGCCTTGTCGTGTTTCAAAGACAGACAAAAACATGACAAGAGGCAATGTTTACAAATGAATCATAATGATTCATTTGTAAAGATGATTGCTATTCCAAGTACATTTTGCTATTTTAAAGCAAGACGAGGACGTCTTCGTTAAGTAATTCCGTCTAGAACACTGTCATGATCCAATTTTCAGAATGTTACAATCCTTCCAAAATGGCGGACCCAAAATCTGTCCCGGACTGAATATGGATCTGCTTTTCATTGGTTGTTTTGTTATTTTTTATCATAAAATCTATTACAATTATCGAAAATACCTTGATATTTTTATGAAAATTTGTTTAAAATAAAATTTTAAACCTAGAAAATATTTTTATTAAGTTCTATTTACTTAAATTGGAAATGCCACATTAAAATAGGGTCAACGCCCTGAATAGAAACGGAAGTAGGTCACTAAGTGCGTGTGAAGTTGATTCAAGGGTCGCAATGCTTAAAAGTTCTTTATTTAAAGCGGCCTGTTCATTCTGCTGTTATGACTTCCCCTAATACCTAATTTATACGAACTGCCAGCTGGAAAGTTCTTAAAGTTAAATTAAAGAACTTTCCAGCTGGCAGTTCAGCTCCTCATCACGTTTTATATAATAAGACTGACACATTTATAAAATAATGCATTCAAATTTTAAGAAGGATATTTAGAATGTCATGAGCGTACATCACCAAAACTCCAGAGGAAACATGCAAATGCAAGAATCTTCTTCAACAGATGGAGTTGGAGCATGTGTAACGCAACAGAGCAACAGAAGCAAAAGGGATGGGTCTGATAGGCTTTTGTTGGATTCAACTTAAGATATTCATTTCATGTCCGTAATAAACAAAACACACACACAAACAGGGCCGACACTAGAGTGTGCGGGACTAAAGGCAGCGAACGATGAGCGGGGCCCCAAAGCTGCAGTCAAGAATCAAGACCCATGCAAAAATTTGCATGTTACATTAATAAAAATAATTGAAAATAAAAATGAAGTTGCGTAATTTTTTAATATTTTTTTTTTACACTTTATTGACTAATAAATAATCTAAGTTATATTCATTTAATTAAAGATTATAAAACTTTAAAAAGATGTTAACAATTAAAAGGTTTTGTTTTGGTATACCAACTGACGGTTAATTTATCAGTGGCGTTGCTAATGAATTTGAGGGCCGGGGGAGCTTGGCCTCTTTCTGGGCTCCATCATTTTGACTGATAGCGTAATATATAATATTTTTAATGGAAACAAATATTTTCAGACATTTTGAGGCGCCGTCAATCGGGGGGCCCGGGGGACTTTGAAATTTGGACCCCTTCACCTAGCAACGCCTTTGTCATATATATATATATATATATGGGGGAGGGGTCCCGAGATTTGCGACAATCTGTGACAAGGGGGAGTAAAAATGGTAAAAAAATAATGTGATATACTTTATGGACGGCCCCTTAGATATCGCACTGCTTTTACACTTTCCACGTGGCTTCTCAAGATTGTTTCACAAAGTGATTTCACGGAAATATTTTGAACATACTTGGAAAGGATAACCCATCGCTTTGTTGTGCCAATTGATATACATTAACGCTATAGTTACATGTTAAATAAGATGTAAGACTTTAAAACATGTCATAATATAAATTATACACATAACCCACGGATATAGGTGACCTTATGGGGACAAGAGAATGTCCTTAAATCGAAATTGTCCTCAAATAGGGGATCTACTTTTTTCCCCTTATCATAGAAAAGGGAAGCCTAAAAATTGCGTTTTACTATTTTAAAACATATCTAAAGTGCTCTTGCAAAAATACTTTTAATTAGGATTAAGGGTGAGAATAACATTACATTATATTAATATGCTATTTGTCTATTTTTTTTATCCTGGGAAAAAAGTTTTCTTGATACTGTTATATATATAAAAAAAATTACGTAAGACTAGTAGAACTGTAAGAAACGGATAGTGAAAATAATGT
>MUZC01004731.1:514250-541750 GCA_002072015.1 Radix auricularia | reverse complement strand
GGCAGGGCGGTTGCCTCGTTCGCCTTGCCATAAGGCCGGCCCTGCTCACAAAATACACATTAGGTATATTTAATATACCTATTACTCGCTTTCCAACACTCGTGAGCACTTTTCTGAATAAGAAAAGTTTTTTTAGACTTACCAACTATCAGTAAATATATCACTATTGGCAACGGCATTTAATTATTTTAAAAATCTAAAACTGTACCTACAAAGAAAATAAAACGAATAAATACCCTGATTGGATCGCATTCTAAAATATCTGGTGAGGTTGGCGTGTTCGGGGATGCCCTTGTAGGGTCAGGTTGGCTCGGGATGTGGGTCCCGGGTCTCTCCAGGCTGACGGTCTCAATCTCTGGGGCTGGTTTATCATTTTCTGATGACTTCAAGGAGGTGGTGGGTGAAACAGTGTTGTAAAACAGCTTTTTTGTACTTGATGTTGACGGTGTAAGACTGGGCAGGGACGGTGTAAGACTGGGCAGGGACGGTGTAAGACTGGGCAGGGACGGTGTAAGACTGGGGGACGGTGTAAGACTGGGCAGGGACGGTGTAAGACTGGGCAGGGACGGTGTAAGACTGGGCAGGGACGGTGTAAGACTGGGCAGGGGCGGCTTAGTCTTGAAGGGAGGGTGATCTAGTTTCATAGGGAGACTCGCCCTACGTGACGCCAGCTCGCCTCGAGGAGTGGTCATATCACATGTGCCTGCTACATCAGCTTTTCTTTTGGTAGCGGTTTTCATATCAACCGGCCCCAGTATGGATTGTCCATCCGCCAGTCCTGTCTTGGTTTTCTGACCAATGGTGGTGTTAACATTTTCAATTGTATTCTTAATTTTATCAACATGAACAATTGTGGCCTTCTTATCAACATGATCAATTGTGGCCTCCTTATCAACTTGTTCAATTGTTTTCTTATGGTCAACATGTCCAACACTTGGTAGAGTTTCCCCCACCACTTTACAATCTCCACCAAGATTGACCATGCTGACGGACCTGCCCCTCGGTTTCAGAGACTTGGTCGTGAGCCGATAAGGGTTTTGAGGCTTGATAAAAGACAGTTTACTGGGATCAATAACTTTTAGTGTTCCCATGACCACATTTTGAGGAGCGCTAGGTGCCACCTCGAAGCGCGATGACGTTTTGAGGGTGACATCCACAAGGGGGTTTCTGGGTGGATTTTTAGTTTTTTTCAATCTCTCTTCCACCTTTTCACAGATTTGTGATGAACTCTTCGTGCTTGTTTTCGTCTTCTTTCCCGAACTTTTGATGTTCTCATTTGGCCGTGTCTTTGGTTCTGGCTTATTTCGTGACTGTGCGACGACCGATGCAAGACGTTGTATTTCCGGTTCAGGGTTCACAGTTTCCACATCAACAATGATGTCTTCGTCATCTATGGGTTCCTTGGAAACATCAAGGGCAGTGTTGTGGTCTTGACTTGATTGTACCTCAGCAGAAGATGTCTCTATCTCGACGCTAACCTCAGCCAGCATTGGTGCTAACTCGGCTCCCGTGCTGTGACATATCTGTTGTGCTGACTCGGCACCCGAGCTGTGACCCATCTCATGTAGCTCATGTAGAGAATCAATATCCAGCATCAGCTCACTCAGTTCCTCGTGCATCAGTTGTCGTTCTTGCGTCCCAGCTGACCCCATCGTGATGACGTCTACGGCGTACTGCAGCGGGTCGAGGTCGACCGCGGGTTCATGGCCACTCAACGACTCCACCTCGTCCATAAAGTTCTCAAAGTGCTGGGTGGACTCCAGGGCCGCCATGAAGTGGTCGAGTTGCTGCGTCGACTCCATCTCGGACATGAGGTGGTCGAGCTGGGTCGACTCCACGACCGCCATGAGGTCCTCCTGTTGCTGGGCGGATGCTATCATGGCCAACAAGGCGTCGTCCTCCTCCAGCGGCACGTGGGCCATCAGCAGGGACTCGTCAAACGTGCCGTGCTGGGAGAACTGTATGTCGGGGGGCTGGGTGGAGGCCATGGTCAGAGGCAACTGATCTACCTCTGTCAGCTGTGTAGAGTAGGAATTGACACTTGGTATCATAGATCCATCAAGTCACGTGGTATCTGAAGACCGTCGAGCCACTTGGAATTGTAAGTCCGTCAAGACAAAGTTTGAATCTAACAATAAAAATAAAATAAAAAATATCTATAACATTTGGCAATCTCTCAAAGTGATAAATGTTATTAAATTGAATTCACATTGGACCATATCACTTCGCAACTTAATTCAGTTGATTGACTCCCTTCCTTTCGTAATCATGCACTTCCTATCTTACTGACATTTTCTTCGTTTCACTCCCCATCTTACTGAGAACTTCTTCGTTTCACTCCCTATCTTACTTAGAACTTCTTCGTTTCACTCCCTATCTTACTTAGAACTTCTTCATTTCACTCCTTATCTACTGAGAACTGCTTCATTTCACTCTCTCGTCGGCTACACGTTTATTAATATAAAACAACGAATTCTCTCTGTTACTGAGACACGCGCTAAAACATTTGGCGAAAGGTCTCTGTACTTGTTTGTGCCCCCCCCCCACTAACAATGAAACTCTCCACCATAAACACATTCGTAGTATGCATACTACTATGGCCTTCAAGACTGCGCTAAGATACACCTCTTCAAAATTTACTTTCAAAATTAATTAGATCTAAGTAGCAATCAATTATTCCTTTAAATGATAAACGTCGCTTATGTTCACCGTAATGTCATTATATGTTGTAGTTAGGATATGAATGCTTTACATTGAATGAGTGTATATATGACTAAGGATAGGACCACATGGCGGGCTATAGTGAAAGAAGGATCACTAAGAGCAGAGGAGCAATCTAAGAGAGAAGCAGTTGGAAAAAGAGTGATGAGAAAGGCCAGGCAACACTGCCCGACTACATTAGTGTGTGTCAAATGCAGAAGAGACTGTCACTCAAGGATTAGTCTCATCAGCCACACCAAGAGCTGCAAATATTAAAGATAAATCTATCGTCTTTCGTAGATGGACAGATGCAATACATACATACAAGTATGTGGGTGTGTGTGTGTGGTGTGTGTATTATTGTTATTAATCTATCCTTCAAAGGGACCAGTTGGAAAATTGTATTTAAAAAATTCAATAAACTTATTATTATTATTATTCACTCCATAAAATTTGCTAACCGACAAAAAGCACCTGGACTGACTATAGTCAAAAATACAATCAAATATTATTATATGAGTATTTTTACTCACCAATTCAGTGTCAGGTTTAGTTCACAAGAAATAATAATAATAATAACATCTCAAGAATCAAGAAACAATTTAATAAAATTTACTCTATATTGTCTATATACTATATGGCCCCCAGCCACAAATGTTTGTTGAGAAGAATAAAATATCATAACATCACAAAAAGTAATTTTAAACTTTGGCTTCTTTTATGAAGGTGAAGGTTAAAATGAAGAAAAAATGCAAATTTTGTGTTAAAAAAAGAAAAAACAAATTGTCCGGGGTCGTTTCAACCGGTCACGCATAAAATTAGAACAGTGATGTCAAACCTTCAGTACCAACAACAAAGTCAAAGGTAATCCATTTCAAACTCCAAAGACCATTTAGGCCTGTATATAGACATCAAGGTCACTCAACACCACTATTATATTATACACACCAACCATCGGAGCCCTAGGCTTTGAGTTTCAAATAACAGTGGACAAACGGCTTCACTTACTTGACCAGTCAGTGAGTGCCCTGAGGTCACTAGCAGCAACTCGTCACGTCTTTTCATTGGGTACCAAAGCCAGTGAGGACCCTACGCCTACGCCTCACCCACCCACGCTTTTAGTTTCAACAAGCTTGTGGGTACGACTAAGTCAATCAAAGTTCCAAGGTTTGGATAGTTTCAACAAGCTTGTGGGTACCACTAAGTCAATCAAAGTTCCAAGGTTTGAATACTTTTAACAAGCTTGTGGGTACGACTAAGTCAATCATCAAGACCCAAGGTTTGGATAGTTTGAATACGCTTGTAGGTACGACTAAGTCAATCAAAGTCCCAAGGTTTGAATTGTTGACGCAACAAACTATCTCAAGAACAAAATGCTACATGTGTAGACGGGACTGCACGTCCCTCTCACCCAAGTGATTGACCCTCGCCCCAGGGAGCTGATTATGGGATAGCTTGAAAAGTCCAGCTGGCCGGACGGAGTACATCATAGGTTTGAGAGCATTCGGGTGGGGTGGCCGGACGGAGTACATCTAGGTCTGAGAGAATTGGGGGTGGGGTGGACGTAACTGTTTTGTTTCTAAAAGTGCTGGATAAACCTGACAACTATTCCATCATAAAGGGGATGGGGTAGGTTGGGAAGGGACGAGGTTGGCAATCAAGGAATTGACATCGAGTGTTAACAAATAGTTAAAAGATTTACCATTTACCAGAAGAAAAAAAAAGATGATTTAAAGAAGTACGACAAGGCGCCACAAAACAACGAACGTATTGGCAAAAAGCCTTCGCCATCGAACAAACAAAAAATAAAATAAAAAAGCTTTTGAAATTAAAGCTTAGCTTTAGTAGTTAGATAAGACATCAACCAGAAAGAGATGGTGACCCTGGCGTCCTTGGACTAGACTAACTAACAGAATACAAGTACAGTATAATCCCATCTATTTATCATATGAATTATGTGCTTAAGTGAAGCACGTTTAAAACCAGACTCAAAGAGTATAACATCAAGTAATTATCACTTCGGTAAAAAAAACGGTTAGATGGAAATCCCCAACGGGTACGTCAGTTCTGTATCTTTATATTATATCACTAGTGTGATACTCTCTGGAATACAATGATTAACTAGGCAATGTTAACACGCGATAATAGGATCTTACTAAACCAGACACATACATACACACATTGAAACAATCGGGTTTATATCAGTCTGTGAATTATACTTGCTTACTCTTTTTATTACACGTACATACAATCGTTAGGCATTGCATTTGATGTGTATACAGACAAACCCTGGACTCATGAGTGCCATGATAGAACAAAAAAAAAGTTAAATAATGCAGACACTAACTCAGCCTGTTACCAATTAAGATGAACCTATTTAAATAATGCATACTTAAATAAATATAATTTATATTTTTTCCATAGTAGTCTGCTAAATTGCATGCATTGCCATCGTTTTTTGGCAGATCACACACATTATCAACCTCATCGAATCATATTAATCATGACATCTATATTTTAAAATCCAAAAGATGTAAAGAGATAATACGGTAAATAATTTATTGAAGGGAAAGCGTGAAGATGTTTATATGATATAACCAGGAGCGGATTAAGACTGCACGAGGCCCGGGGCTGCAATCAAACGGGGGCCATATGCAGCCAGCGTCCCTTAAAATAAAATGATTGCTAGCAGCTAATATAACACTGTAACTAAGTATTAATAATAATTTTAAAAAACGAACACGAAGAAATAAGTTTAAAGAGTTCGCATGTATGTTACAATTGAGTGTGAAAAGAAAATTTTTAAAAAGACATCCCACGACTGGGAATCGATCTCCGACATCGCTTGCATCACGAGTTTAGGCTCCTCCACACGGCCAGCTGATAGTTAAGAAATTTTAAAAATATAAACCATATTTTATATGATCTCTTAGTGAGCCAATCAAATCAAGTTTTTCGATTATCAAGACTATCAGGTCTGAATAGCGATCAGTTTAATAGATAAGATTTATAAATTTATTTAATTTATTATATTTTCAAGGGTTCGTGCAAACAAATATAAAAAAAGTTTGTGGGCCCCCAAACCGTCGGGGGCCCCTGGCTATAGCCCGTTCAGCCCCCCCCTAATCCGCCATAGGATATAACACAATTTATGTTAAACACCATTATATATTTTTTACTCAATTTAACAATTATTCTAAAACCCAAGCCAAGACGCTATTACTATTATTACTTTACGAGGCATTCTGATGGTATTTTAATATTTTCTGGCAAAGCGTTGGAACACAAATTTAGTGGCAAATTTTAACACAACTTGCTTTAACTTTAATATGTTAACAAGATGGACGGTGGAAGCATGCTACAAGAACACGGAATGGATTCTGTCACGTGTTGCTGTACTCGTTCAAAAATTGAGTCGGGGAAACATGAGATTGAGTATTGTATGCATAGTGTGTTTTTTTTTAAATTATATTTTATATTTTATATATATATATTTATATATATATATATATATATATATATATATTTACATGGGGCAACAGAAACAATAAAACAGGGGCGGGAGGGGGGAGTGANATGGCATGGGGCAACAGCAACGATAAAACAGGGGCTGGAAGGGGGAGTGAGTCAACAGTGAGTGGAAAAACTTACACGCCCAATAGATGACACGGGGAGGGGTTGGATGTTATATCCATACCTCTGCTTTAGCGATTCCACACAGCTAGTTGGCTAGTTTGTCATGACGTACGTGTGTCCACATCTGGTCAGTCTTAAACGCCCAAAGCGATAGCCCCCCCCCCCCAAATCCCCGACCAACACCCAAGCTGTACTACTTACGATAACGAAACGTGGCCGCCCGTGAACAAAAGACAACACGTATCAGGTGCTGGCAGAAAATAATGGGAAAGGGTGGAAGGTCCGGTGGTCAACGATAGAAAGGACCTTCGATGACCAAATTCATGTTATCGGATCGGGATGTGAGGGGGGGGTGGGGAGATTACCCTGGCCCGATAGCAGCAGATGACACATTGAGATTGTAAGACTTTTTTTGTAATGTAAAAGTCGATTTCAACGTTGAAATATTTTTTTATGACTCCGACGCGAACTTCCTATTCAACCAATGTCTCTTAACAGACCAATGTAACAAAAACTAGTCGAAAATAAAACAAAATGTAAGTTCTATAAATGCAATAGGTAGTAAACTGTACACAAACACAACAGTATTGACTGTATCGTTGGGGGCGTGGTGGAGGTATACATTTTTCATGGTACAGAGTACAGAACCGTACACTGGTATGGACAAAACTAAAATAGATCCATTTTTCTGTTCTTACTAATTATAGTTATTGTTATAGCGAAACTGCTCTTCTCTTGTATACTTTATGGTAGACATTGTCATATATTTTAACATTATTTACTTATAACTTAGGAACACTTTCACTTAGGGTTGTGTTAATCTCTCATTTGTTGATAAACATCAAATAATTTATACAGTTTATATATACACAAAACACCAACAAACCAAACACACACAAAACACCAACAAACCAAACACACACAAAACATCAACAAACCAAACACACAAAACACCAACAAACCAAACACACACAAAACACCAACAAACAAAACACACAAAACACCAACAAACCAAACACACACAAAACACCAACAAACCAAACACACAACACCAAGTTTCAAATACCAGAAATTCATTGAACAGCTGTTCGACAAGTGACCCAATCATACACAAACTCTACCTCCATAATCACTATGCCATGGACTACACCACACGTCCATACAGTGGGTCTTCACTACACACGGCCTCAGGGAAACATGCTTTGGCGATAAATTTGAGAGTCACGCAAGAGTGAACAATCTCTGACCGCCAGGCCTGTGACCTTGAGCGTCTGGTCAGATATCCTCATGTCTTAGTTTACACCCTCGGACTGTAAAGCAATTAGCGTTACCAGGGGGGGGGGACACAGCCCAAAGCAATTCAGACTGTCTCCCCCCTCCGCCCCCACACTTTCCTCTTTCACCAACCTTGAACCTTTTCTTTTGAGCCTAGAGTCGTGTTGGGGCACGGATTGAGTAAGATGACCTAAAAAACGGTTATGGAAGTTTCTGCCACATTCTTTAACACGCGTCACACGTGTCCGCAGAAATCCGTTTTATTATTTAAGTATGTCGGCGTTGGGTAATGCCAATGCCAACTATGTCAATGTTCTTTACTCTTTACTGAATGAATCAACAAGCAAGGTGCAGCTGGTCGCACGACTCATGGCCACCAACAAACAGCCAATTGTCATTAAGAAATCGGCCACCGAACTTTTAGAAAACAATACAGCAGTCTAACCGAACTTGAGTTACTGAGAGCTGTGTTTAGACAATACAACCAGACACACTCAAGGTTATAAACCAAGTAGCAACATGTCATAGAGCATAAATTACATTTATTACTCTTATTACATCATTGTCGTACTCAATATCTGAGGGTAATCTTACTTGCACGCAAATAAGCTCATACTCCGGTCATGATGCAAAGTTACTCTAGTTGCTCTTACACTAAGACATACTTTCTGTTTGTCTCAATCGGACGTCTAATATAAATCTTTCGCCGAAATTTGCTACATAAAATCTTAGACCCATGATCGGAACAACAGCTGATAACTAATTTAATTAGGACGTTAAGTAGCAAGGATTGTTATCTTTATCACCTAATAAAAACGCCTGGAAACCATTTAAAACTATTAGTGAGATATATTTGAATCTGAGTCACTGATTACTATTGACTATTGAATTTATAGAAATCCATCCACGTATGCAGAAATAACATGCCTGCCGGATATGAATTGTTAAGACTTAATTTAAGTTGTATTATTTGAATACAGACTTACACCTGTATTAATAGTTAATTATAGTATTTTAACAAGTTAAGTTTTATTTTGAAAAGCGTCATACTTATACTTATAAAGTACCCAATCCAAGCCTAAATTAACAAGGATAGTATAGCGACAGTATAGTCGAGACGTCGTTAATTAGCAGCGGCAGCAGCAGTGTTTTAAAAAGTCTAACTTACAACAAATCTAACCAATATATATAATATATAAAACATTGATTAGCTTTAACGCTCTGCTGTCTGCTTTGGCGTTGGTTAGACTTAGGTTTATTAAAAGTTACACGGGTCTTAAATGGTACATATTAAAAAAACAACAACTTTAAAATAATATTTAGTCGGATAGGAAGGCATGGCATGGGAAATAGAAAATAAGTAGATAAAGATTATATGACTACTTAATTGAACCAATAAATATTTGACTTAAAAATGAAATCTTTATTGAATTAAAATTCTTACTTAGATTTTAATTTCAGATCCGAATCCGATGAAATCGTTCGAATATATCACGTCTGCTATGGATGTGTTGTTAAGTGTAAGGCACATGTGGACACAACAGTGTGCCGCCAGGGTAAGTTATCCGAGGAGAGAAACACTAGGAGCTGGTCTGTGAGCACACACCACCACGATCAGCACGGATGATTGAGAGTGGCGATTGGAGTTATCGGATCTTGTCCTCTCTACACAAACGGGAAGTGGTTGTTGATACATTGCTCTTGGCAAACCATGTTTTGATTCTATTCAACCAGTAAAGGTTATTGTAGTACGTTTGTGGTGGGGGGGCGGGGGTATAGCGCACAAGTTTGGGGTGGGGTTAGGTTTGCTAACAAGGTTGGCCCACCCCAAGCGCCCACTCCAGGGCGCTGAAAGGTCGGGACAGAATATTACCATCAAACCAAAACATAGACGTCATGATTATGGTTGACAAGCTTGCGCATGGTCATAGTACTCATAGTGATGATTGTATGCCACATCTTAGGCACGCATTGGTTCAAGCCTGAAACCGAATCAATAAAACACACTTGATGCTGGACTGCTGGTGGGATTTAAGGAATTCTTGCCCTGTCCTCAAATAGGACATTTCAGCTGTTACAAATGTTCTGCACATGAATTGTTTAATTAATTTTTATACTTATACCCTCTCTCAATCCCACCATTTTGTACCATTAAAAATAATAGTTTCTAACAAGTTTTGTACACAGTACACCCCAGCCAGGCACACACCATACACCATGTTATAGATACACAGAACTAACAACGGCTTTACGTTATTTTTGACAGACCTGACTCATTTATGACTTATGACACTCGTGTGCTCCTACCTGAGAATGATTGTTAATATACCTGACTCACTTATGACTTATGACACTCCTGTGCTCCTACCTGGGAATGCTTGTTGATAGACCTGACTCGCTTATGACTTATGACACTCGTGTGCTCCTACCTGAGAATGATTGTTGATAGACCTGACTCACTTATGACACTCGTGTGCTCCCACCTGAGAATGATTGTTGATAGACCTGACCCACTTATGTGCTCTCACCTGAGAATGATTGCTGATATACCTGACCCACTTATGTGCTCTCACCTGAGAATGATTGCTGATATACCTGACCCACTTATGTGCTGCCACCTGAGAATGATTGTTGATATACCTGACCCACTTATGTGCTCTCACCTGAGAATGATTGCTGATATACCTGACCCACTTATGTGCTCTCACCTGAGAATGATTGCTGATATACCTGACCCACTTATGTGCTGCCACCTGTGAATGATTGTTGATATACCTGACCCACTTATGTGCTCCCACCTGAGAATGATAGTTGATAGACCTGACCCACTTACGTGCTCCCACCTGAGAATGATAGTTGATAGACCTGACCCACTTACGTGCTCCCACCTGAGAATGACAATGAAATCACAGAAATTCTAGGAACTGAAGTGGGAAGAGTGGAGGCCTCGCTAACGATGACGTACTCATTAAACCAACTTATCTTATCTTATCTTATCTTATCTTATCTATTATCTCTTACAGCCAAACGTATTTCTGGTTTATATGTTGTCTAACGAGCTTATTAGAGTTTCAACTGTTGATAGAGTGATGGTTTTCCTAGTTTCAACTTTTTCCCTCGTCCATGTAAGTGTTCTACAGACCTTGTCATCTCATAGAATGGGTGGAATCTAGCAATAGAAATATCCAGGTTTTTATCTGGATACTTATCAAATAACTTGTTATTATGTTTGGACTTATCTCAACTAATTGTTAGTCCTCTATAAATTTGAACCAGCTTCGTGGATTTGACCGAGGGAAAAAAAACTTATTGACAAATTTATTATGCTAAACATTTTGCAAACAAATTTTAGCCTTTATATTTAACCTAAATACTTTTTTTTTAAACGAAAACCACAACAAAATATAGTATAATGACGTAATGAAAGGATGAGGTTTGTTTTCTGTACTTAGAAATAAAAAAAACCATTTACAATTTTCTAACCATTCGTTTCTCTACATACCAAAGTCCAAAACTTCAGCCTGTTAAAATGACACAATATTATCGTCAGTGTCGAGTTTAAGAACAACATTGACAATGACACATACAGCTCCACTGACAATTACATGATTATTTGTTCCACTTTGGAGTATGCTACAACAATCAGGCGACATAAACAAATGTTGCAGGTTATCAAAATTGCTGCCATACAAAAAATACTTTTTCTTAAGTTATTTTTGAAAGTTGTTGTTGGTTTTTTTTCCTCGCTTGTTGCACTTACTTTACCAATAATTGGCCATGCGGAACGTTCCTGAAGTAGAGCAGTAAGAAATATTTGTATGGAAATGGCCGCATCAGTGGGCGATTCTTGGTCCGCTTACAAACCAGTTGAACTTCTGCCTCAGTTCACTCACAAACATCCAACATTAGCAAACATTTTTTGTTTTGACTATCGCAGGCTTCTGAGAGCCGCATAGAACCAATCATCCACCCAAGTAATGTAAGAGGAAAGAAAATAAAAATAAACTACAATTATTTTGGTAGATGTTAACTGAGTAATACAGTTAGGGTTGTTGTTTTTTTCCAGAGTCTCTATGCGACATTTTACAGATAAAGCGTAATAGTAGAACTGTAAAATTTGTTAAACGTTAAGTTAGTTAAGGCTTGCAATAGTTGTGGAGTTTTTAAAAAAAGAAAAGAAACTTAGATGTGATGGAATGTGGAGGAATCCATCAACAAGAAAGATAATGATGATAGTTTTATTTTATTATGTTTTATTTGTTTTGTTTGAAAGAGAAACAGATTTGTGAATCCGTCGATAAATGCTATCGTTTTGGTGAAAGGATCTATAATGGAATACAATATTAATGAAAATACTCTGCAAGAAATTTATACGGGGATATTATTCAACAATCATTTATTTTATTTTTTTATTTTTTAAAGTTATTTCATTACATGAAAGAATGCATGTGTTTTATTCCAAATACGATCCCTGGCCTGAATTGTTTGTTTAGCTCCGAGCGCAATTTACTTTTCGTAAAAAGGGGAAGATACTTATTTGAATTAATTACTTAATAAAATTACATAACTGTGCCAAGGTCAAGGAGTAATAAGGAGCGATTTCTCTGGCACTTTCTTTTATCGCTTGGACTTTGATTCCGTAAGGACCACAAGGAGCGCCATCGTATAATAAACAGTCTGTAATATAATCAAGTTTTGTTTTATAAGGACTAAATCCACTTACAAGTTTACAGAGTTTACAATTTTATTTAACAAATTGAATTTGACCGATTTGGTTTGTACTTTTACTGATTTACTGTGTTAAAAATAACTAAAAATGAAAACCCGATTTTCTTTGTCATTTTAATATACAATTAATACAATATTTCCACGCATACATTTACAAGACATTAAAAAACATAAAGTCAATACATTTTTCGAAACAATATCAAAGAAGAAGTAACAGAGAGCAATAATTTAACACATCTTTAACGAATACGAAATCAGCTTCAACACAAGTGATAAGAGCAAGCCAAAACTAACAAACATATCATTTTAATTGTCGTTAAGGATGACTGTAATTTATGGTTTACGTTTTTTAACATGACAATCAACATTTCTACTTTCTTCTTTTTTTTTCTTTTTCATTCCTTCTTAAAACTTGTGATCGAAAAATCGCTTTATTGTCACTTTGTTCTATTGCACGTACGCCCCTGATTGGAGGGGGAGTGTTGGGGTGGACACGTGACACAACCGTGCCTTTTAGGTTCCGACACATACAGCCAGAGGCGCAACTGTGTTTTTGGCACCCTTGGCTTATTTACTTTTCGCGCCCTTGATAAGTTGACAAGTTTCAGCTCTGTGACTTTTTCAATTGTTTTTTTTTTTTAAATTGAACTGCTCTTATTTTATTTATGTTAATAATTACGTAGTCTGACAGTGACAGTCATACAACTTCAAAATAAAAAATGCAAAAGACACGAACAATACTAATTTACAGTTTATTATGTAAAAAATAATAGCAAATAAATTGGTGGATAAAACTGGATATTGTTGCGCTAACACAGACTTCAGCAATATCATGTATTAAAAATAAAAACAATAAAGTCTATGAGCCACATTCAGGCATAACAATAGAAACTCACAATTAAAAGTAAATTTAAGGAACACTCCACCGATCCACTTCTATGTCCTATACCAAAGGCTTAAAGCTTAAATTTTTTTTGCTTTAATGTTTGCAAAATTAGTGATTATTTTATCGAAGTTTAATTGACTGGTAAGTCCAAGTTTGATGGCAAGAAGAGCTAGAGATGATGTGCGTTGTTTACCTGACTACGAACTCAAGTCATTTTTGTTAATTTATAGTTAATAGGGGCTACTGTGGTTGGCATTGTAAGAAATGTTTTCAGAGCTCGTTTGATATTCGGGTACGATTCTTGCAATTTCCATGTAGCGAATACGATATCCTTTTATTTATCTATATTTTTCTAGTGCTAAATCGACTTCTTTCCCAATATCAAATTTCAAATAGTTATAAACGCAATTAACTTGGATTGATTTGATGGTGCAATGATTTAGCAACAGATAATGCGAAGCCAAATAAGTGATTTTCCTTCATTTCAATTAATACTAAAATAATATTTTCCAGTTGTTCACGGGTCAACAATAAAAAAAAAATACAGTACGGGTTTACTGGATTTCCTGGAGAAAAAAAAATCTGAAAAATAGCAATATTTTATCAATTTCTCGCCAAACACATCATTCGGGTTGAAACAAACGCCAAACGATGGCTAATAATATTTAGAACAGAGTTGGAGAAGGAATTTTCGAAAAAATCTATTTTCGTTTGGCTCCTGTAATTTTTGCAGGAATTTGTAGATAGCGATTATTTTGTTGACATTCAGAATTATTGATTAGCAATGACTTTATCAATGTAATCTAGAATGATAGTTAATGGGGTTTTCCCGCTTTGTGAATGCGAATGTTAGATTGTTGCGTTGTGCGCATTATATAGACACATTCTTCGTGTGTCGTAGCGTTAGGAGATATGACGTCATAGAGAAAATATATTATTTGAAATGTAATTCTATTTATTTTTGAAAAAATAAAATAAAAAAGGTTATTACTAAAATGCATTTAAATCAACATCATGATCGGATACTAATTCTAAAAAGTTGTTAAATAGGGGTACCACAATATCAGTTGAACGAACATAGATTGAAAACATTTCATTAAGGTTTTAATGTGAACATAGATCTAAAAGTATATAAAAAAAATTCCACCGATGCATTTGCGTTGGAGACATTTAAACAATTTTTTTACATATATTTTTTTCTTTGCTTTTTGGGAGAGCAAAAAAATATGTCCTTGAATTCATTAGCGAATTTAGGGCTAGTGGCAACGTAAATAATAAAATTAAAGAAAGAATTCATTTGCCCTAGTAACGTCATAACGTAATAAACAATAGTTGACCTGTTGATAACAGGAAACAAATCTTCTCTGAACCAAGATAGCATGTCGAAAATAAACGATGGAATCAAGATAAAGACCACCATAGTCAGACAAATATAGAGAGCGGTTTTTGTTGATTTCATCTCTTTGAGTCTCTTGGCAGAATTTGTGGTGGAGAGTTTCTTTAAGTTCTTCCAATTTAAAGTCATGGAATGCGTAATCAATAGTGTACTGACAATAATTAATGCTATTGGAATCAAATAGACAAATAGCATTGTTGTTATGAATCGATAATACAACAGGATTTCCCAGTTGTCTACAAACAATTTAGAATATGCTATTCTGGCATACGACGCGTTGTTTCCGTCATAGTAAGTCCATGTGTAAAACATGTTAAGATAAGGGCCAGAGAGTGATACGTAAAAGATAAAACCCGACACGATGAGAAGCCTCACGCGGAATTTCGTCACCAAAACGGCCACACGAAAAGGAAAACGCACGGCTATCATGCGCTCTACAGCAATTAGCGCCACATGAAATACGCTGAGGTTGAGAAAGATTACGCCCCAATTGTGGAAGTAGGTCATGTAAAAACAAAAGACGATATCTGACAGCCTCGGGTGGACGTACCAGATGATGTTGGGCACTCTGAAGAGGCACTGGATCGCTGAGACGAAGAAGTCGACCACCGATACGCTCAGTAGCAGAAAGCTTGTCGTGTCCTTGAACTTTGGCCTCGACAGTACAATGACGTTGAAGATGTTCCCGATCATGCCAAAAGTGCAGAGCACGTTGTTTAGAATAACGTTAAGGATTAGATTTGAAATAAACAAACCTTCGGCGCTGACGTCATTTCCGCCAGAAGCAATCTTGCTGGTCGTTTTGTTTCCAGTCTTAGGTGTCGACATGAGAGACAAGGCGATAGATTGTGGGGTGATCATCGCCCAAGTTGTATTCATCTTCTTTGCGTTGATGACTCTGGACTAAATTGGTTCAATATATTTGTGAATCGTAATTTAATTCAATGCTGGAATGATTACTGAGTGTAGAGAATATTTCAGAGTTCTTTAAAAGGTCTGTGACGTTGCACTTGAATAACTAGTCTTCCTTTGGACTGACCGTGTATTTTAAAGGCCCAATCGTTTATATAATTGACCACAGGATGACATCTAGCTGATGTCAGGCGTGCGGTTTACAGAGCAGCTGACTTCTGCAGAAGAAACGACGCTTCTATATTTCCTGGAACAAGCTGTCATGAGTATAGCAAGAGTCAGCTTCATTAAAAGACTGAAATATTACAAATTCTTTTTCGTTACTTATAAAAATCTGATGTTAAGAAGTTTAAATTAAAAAAACAACAACTTTTTTTTGAACGCAATGTATGACTATTAAAAACTAACTGAAAGAATAACAAAAAGGACGAAAAAGGGCAATGACTATCACTCAGTACAATATTATAGTTGTCATTAAAAAAAAATCCCGGGATTAGAAATTTAAATTTTAAACATGATCGTCTATGTTTGTTACGGTATGGAGACACATTTTAACACCATTGCCCACCACTTGCTTTGAAAAGTTAGTGACGCGTCTTACATTATTTATGTCTACCTCTAGACTTTTTTTTTTACAATGAGCAATGTCCAAGGACGTTCGTTTCGGTGGAATGTTGTACCTCCCCTCCAACCACCGTCTCGACAGGCCATAAATGTGTTTCACGTCAAAAATACTATGAATTATAGTTATAATAAAATAACCAGTAAAAAACAGTTTTGACTACAACTCCAAACGCGTACCGCTTAAAATAATGTATTGGAAAAAAAAACTGCACCAAAAATAAGTCGTTTAGGACGACCGAGTAAATTTGTTCTATATGTAAATTATTTTATAAAATTTTCTCCGCTAGTGATTGGCTGTAAGAGTCTGTATGATTTTGAGGGACCAATCAACATCGAGTTCTTCCCGCTAAAATAGAAATATGGTGGAGATCTTGCAAAGATTTAAAATAAAACGTTTTCTATAACAATCTAAGCATCGGTCAAAGTGAGGTTAAAAAGTAAAACAAAAATTATGTTTATATTTCTACGTAAAAAAATGACCTGGGTAAATCTTTGTTGTCCAATCACGATAGGTTTAAAGATAAGGGAGATTATGTATAAAATTAAAAAATCAAAATGATATGAAATATGTTATTTCAAGCCACAGTAAAGTGAACAAAAGACAACCTATAAAGTCATAGTCTGAATATAATTATGTCAAAACTGTAAAACTTTTCCTCGTTAAAATCGGTTAAAAAAAGTGATGACTTGAAATATTTTGACAACCAAATTTTCTTTTAAAACCAACAAAGAGCAAAGTGACTAATATGATTGCTTTAACTTATTTTTACATAAAATTGAAAACAGTCACACAACACAAGGGAATATAGATCAAACTGTATTTTAATTCATGCACCACAAAGGAAACGTTTCAAAAACCTAAGTTTTAATCTGAATCATGATAGATAAATGTTCAAAATTCAAAATCAGATTGAAAAAAAGGAGAGTTTCATTAATGATATGTAATTTAGGACACAATTTTTTTTTTTCAGTGAGCCTCTAAAAAATTCTCTCTTTGAATGAACGCAAAGTTCTTTATTAGCCGTTTATTTAGATAACAAAACAGAGCATCAAGTGCGACATCTGAACTCTCTAGGAGGAAGTTATTATATTGATGTTTTTATTAGCTACATATTAACGATCGTGTGCGGCGCCTCAGGCGTTTTTTGTAAAGCTTAGCTAGCTACACATAAGTGCTCCTCATCATTGCGTGACGTCATTTTATCTTACAAACCACGAACCTCAAAGTTTTATAACTATGAGTGTTTAGTTATTGATTTGTAAATTTATCTCTGCGTTTAACATTTCGTATTATTTCTTAATGTTAATTTTACAATATTAAAATATCTCATTAGGGATTTAACTCTCTTCTTTGTTATGCACCTAGATAGTTGATATTTGATTGTATTTCTTTAAAATTGTACTATCAATTTAGAAATGAGAGAGCAAATCAATCAATTTAGACTTTCAAGCATTTACAATTTATAAATTGTCAGTAGAGGGACGTGGTGACGTGGTGGTCGAGAGGTAGCGCTCTCGACTGTCATACCGATGGTCACGGGTTCGAATCCACACGAAGGTGAGGATTTGTTCTCGCGGCCTGAGGAGTCCCCGAGTCACCCAGCTCCGAATGGGTACCTAACTAGACAATAGTTAGGCGGCTGGGGTAATGCGTGGAACCCCTATAGCCGTGGCCGCTGCATCACTTGCCAACAGATCATCTCTCATGGTCTGTGGACGCAATTATCTTCTGCATAGAAGGAGCGTCTGTATATCTAAGATAAGATAGAGGTCATTAAAACTGTTTTTCAAAACCAAGTGAATGCGAGGTGTTTTTTTTATTGTTATTTATTAAGGCCCACTACCAGTCTCTGCTCATTAAGGATCCTTTAAAATAGTTTCCATGTAAAATAGTCAAACAAACTAAATAATTATGGTGGTGAAATTGTGATAAATTAAAATTTCTTCTTCCAAATTATAACGATATGCAAGTTTTAAAAAAAAATTAAATAAATCTTTTTCTGCAACTCAAACTCAAAGGAAAAAAAAACAACTGTAATAATCGTTATTATCAGTACTATTTCCTCAAGAACTATAAAAAAGGATCTCTATATACATTACTGACTTACTTAAATTACCTATAGATCAGCTTTAAAAAACTGAGCTATATAGCCTAAATCATACGTAATTATCAGCCTCACACTGCTTTGTTTTTGTTTTGCAATCTTCGAGGACGAATATTAGCCAATAAAAAATCTATTAATAAGATAACATTTATTGTGGGAGAGTAAATTTAAACGCATTGACGTACATCCGTTAAGGGAATCTTTCATCAGGAAACATAAAAATCAAAGAAATTCATGAAACAATTTTCTTTACAAAATGGGATTTGGCCTTTGAGGGTGAAGAGACATTGAAAAATGCCAACGATAGATTCATTACCCAGAATAGCATTATCAATGATTAGATGAAATTTGTCTCTGTTTACTTATTAGTTTACTTTCAATAAATAATTATACTTTTTTTCATTAGAGCAAAGTAGAATATATTATAATTGCATAATGGTTTAAGAAATATTCTTTCATCCTTAGAGCGGAGGCACTCGGTGATATGATAAATTGTTAACCAGACTCATTAAGTTGTGATAAAGATTTTTTAAAATCGATTGATAAAATTTTTTTGTTTAGTTTTTTTTTAAAGTGGGAAAAGGCATAGAAATACAGTAATTAAAAAAAAAAAAGTTTCTATACACTTTTAATAAGCTTAAACAAACAAACAAACTCACTGTATTTACCAACATATACATTCAGCGTGTATATTTATAGGCTAAGTTTATTAGTAAATAAAAACATTTATTTAAAATTGTTTCATATATCTTGTATAAAGCACTATTTTTTTACACAATGTCTAAAATAAAGAAAAATAAATGATTTCACTGAAAGTTAACGAAGAGCTTCGCCTTTGTCTATAACAGCCACTTTGCTGGCACTTTGAGTTGACATTTTGCTATATATAAGTAGGTTTTCATTGAATTTTGGGAACGCGGTCCCAAAAAGGTTCGGCATCACTGGTCTCTAAGTAGACTAACTCTTGTTTTACGTGAAATAACAACATTCTTGTTTGACGGAAAATAATAAAATTCTTGTTGACGTGAAATAACAATGTTCTTGTTTTACTGAAATAACAATGTTCTTGTTTGACTGAAATAACAATGTTCTTGTTTGACGTGAATAACAATGTTCTTGTTTTACGTGAAATAACAACATTCTTGTTTGACGTGAAATAATAACATTCTTGTTGACGTGAAATAACAACATTCTTGTTGTACGTGAAATAACAATGTTCTTGTTTTACGTGAAATAACAACATTCTTGTTGTACGTGAAATAACAATGTTCTTGTTTTACGTGAAATAACAATGTTCTTGTTTTACGTGAAATAACAACAATCTTGTTTTACGTGAAATTACAACATTCTTGTTTTACGTGAAATAAAAACTTTATTGTTTGACGTGAAATAACAACATTCTTGTTTTACGTGAAATAACAACATTCTTGTTTTACGTGAAATAACAACTTTATTGTTTGACGTGAAATAACAACATTCTTGTTTTACGTGAAATAACAACAATCTTGTTTTACGTGAAATAACAACAATCTTGTTTTACGTGAAATAACAACAATCTTGTTTTACGTGAAATAACAACATACTTGTTTTACGTGAAATTACAACATTCTTGTTTTACGTGAAATAAAAACTTTATTGTTTGACGTGAAATAACAACATTCTTGTTTTACGTGAAATAACAACTTTATTGTTTGACGGGAAATAACAACATTCTTGTTTTACGTGAAATAACAACAATCTTGTTTTACGTGAAATAATAACATTCTTGTTTTACTTGAAATAGCAACATTCTTGTTTTACGTGAAATAACAACTTTATTGTTTGACGGGAAATAGCAACATTCTTGTTTTACGTGAAATAACAACTTTATTGTTTGACGGGAAATAGCAACTTTATTGTTTCTTTTGTAAAGACGCTTCTTTTGATTAATTTAATTTTCATTTTTAAGAGCTTAAAATACAAATAAATACTTAGATTAAAATAGGGGCTTTTTCATCCCTTTTCTGACATAAAGTAGTCTATATACTTTTAAATAAATACATAATTAAAATTCAGTTTTAACTGATTTTAAATTATTAGTCCTTGTTTTAAATAAATGTAATTCTAACATCTATACTCCCGAAATAGATCAATTTTTCCAATACTATTTGTATTCATCATACAAAGGGACAACAAGCAACAACCTAGCTTGGGTTCATGCCACACAGGGTAAAACCCAGGTTTGCCGACCCACCTTCCCCGAAAAAATTTATGTTGACGCCATACAGAAAATATCATTTGAATTCATAAGTCATATTTTTATTTATCCCTAAGGTAAAATAGCATTTTATTGAAAATCTCATGTCAGATACTTTGAATTTAAATCTCTAGCCTAAGGGCGAACTTTTGAAGCCCAGTATCTAAGCTAGAGTACAAAAATTATGTATGATATACGTTTTCCAAGTTCTGTTAACTCGCAAAATCTCACATGAATTTCTAAAGAAACCTACAATTTTATTCTAGATAACTTGAATAAACTTTTGCTTAAAATACAAATAACACAAATAAATTGTGTAATGAAAACAATAAATTTGAGCTTTATTTTTAAAATAACACGACAATAAACGTCTAGGCCAATGACGTCATCAGAACAATAAACAAAAAATACGTACTTACATAAGTATTTACAATTGTATTTAAACTCTTAAAACATACTATCTCAAACAATATTTATGTAATATAAAAAGAAATTACAAGCAACAAACAATAACACAGGATATAGGAAAAAAAAAAAGAGGAAGTATCTAAATTTACAGTGAAAACCGCAACGGGAAAAAGATTCTACAGTTAGATAAACTTATGAATTTGATTAATTACATATGGAGCCAACGTAACAAATCGTTTTACAAGCCTATTTTTCATGTAGATCCTATCATGGGTATTGTTCACATATAAAATTCCAGTTATTGCAATATCTGAAATGCCGTTAACACTGTTAACATGTTTAGATACAGGACATCGAGCCTGTTTATTTATATTATAAAGGAGTTCTCTAAACCCATCTCCAAGACGACAACCTGTCTCACCCACGCAAATTTAATTACATCTCCTGCAAAGAATTACATAAATCACGCTGTGACTTGTTCTAGTGAATCCATCTTTTATTTTGAATTTTCAAGAGGGACGGAAATGTTGTCAATTTCAATCACATATGAACAAATATTTCAACAAAAGATTGCAAACGTAATTTTGGCATTAGAAACGTTGACATATTTTAGGATGGTTCTTTATCGTTTATTTCTTTTATCAGTTTCTAATGGGTATTTATGTTAGTTTGATAAAAATTTCCAATTTAAACAAAAATCATTCTAAGGAGCTAATTAACGACTGGGAATTTGCCGCCCTTAATAAAGTGCCACCCAGTGAAACTTCTCCCTTACCCCCCCCCCCTCCTGCTACGCGACTGACACTAAGTGTTGAAAGATGGTCTTATCTCTCAGTTTTTATTTCCTGATTTGAAGCAGTGTATTGTGTCAGTTGCAGTTTTCATTTGTTTAAAATTGCTTTTCAACTTGACATGCGTATTTATATAAAAGGAGGTAAAACGGCCCTAACATAACGGCCCCGGTCAAAACGACTGCGACATAACGGCCCCAGACAAATTGTTGGCATTTTTTAACGAAATTTTATACGTTTTTTAGGACTGCGGAAATTAACGATTAGTTTCTCGATTAATCGGTAAAATCTTTTTACAGCGGTTAAAAATAAAGAAAATGGTTTAAACAATTTTTTCGATTTATTAATTAATTTTTAGACTAATAACTGTTTTTCTAATAATATAAACTTCTCAATTGAAAAAAAAAGAAGATTTTTATAGTGTAAACATTTAAATTAGCTGTTTATATAAATAATGGAACATGATATAAAAAATTAACCTTTATTTTTAATTAATTAACAATAACAAAATTTTAATTAATTGACATTAAATCGAAGTACTTATATTTAAATATTACTCTTAAAATATAATATTTTGAAAATTAAATAATTAAGTTATGGGCATTTTAATAAATGCCATAAAAGTGCAAAAAAATCTGAAAAAAAAAACCATAGTGAAAATCGTGATAATGAGGTCTTTGAAAAAAATTCATAACTTTTGAACCACTTGGGATAAAAAGATGTGTCTTTATGTTTTTGTTAACCATCAAACAATTTCTGTACAGCTGTGTTACTTTAATATTTTAAAATTAATTTGAAATTTCCATTCATGTGCCTATACGTTAATGCGTTATTTAACTTATTAGCGCATTTTCGAGATGTCGAAATCGCTATTGCACCCGTTTTGTCCGTCCGTCCGTCCGTCCGTCATCACCCTTGATCACAGCATCCATAAGTCCTAGACCCATGATGTATATATGTTTTTTGTATGCCCTGACCTGCCATTTGTGCATCAACACTCAGTTACTCGATCCGTTTAAAAACCCCGTTAAAACTACCAAAAAATATTTCGAATCGAGAGGTAACACTAGCGCAGGGAACGGCCGCCATTGCCGGAAGTCGAATGTGTATCACTTCAAGCATTGAAGAGTGGTGCGAAAGGGTGCAAAAGAATTCGTTGTTTTTTTTTAGTTGACGTCATTAGAATATGTGTAAAAGTTTAGAGAGTTTTACGTCATCATTTGTGGTGACTTGTAGTTGGATTAAAGAGAAAATAAATTTGTTTAAAATGTAAAGAAATGACTTTTAAATAAAAAAAATGTCAGGTATATTCATTACATAAGAAAATTCATAAAAATATGTCTAAAATCTAAACACAATTACTGATAACTACATAATTCTGATATCTAACATAACTACTGATACATAATACGAAAATGCGCTAACACGTCCTGAATTCCAATAGGGACCAGGCTTAACATGATTTTTTTTTTATTGCTAACTATATTTACATTTTTTTAAAACTGATTTTAAAAATTATTTTTATAGATCTAGTTAAACATTAATTTAAACTAAAACTTGTAATATGTTAATTACAAATCCTGATTCTATTAAAAAAAATATTTAAAAAAAAATTATTATAATAAGTTTTCAAATATAATTTTCTTTCAACTCATTGGACATTTATGTAACATGCCTTGAAATAACACTTGAGAAATTAGACTTAGGCATATCGTCCATTATTAACATTCATTTTTTCCATCGTATGCATAACTTTGATTTAATTTGTATAGCTTTTTTTTATGAAAAAAAAAATTTAGAATATTGTTATTTAAAAAAAATTTGTTGACAGGTCAATAACTCAGTAAAACAAAAATGTCAATTGCCTGTTTATGTTAATAGGCATCCTTCCGTCTCGCGACGTTGGGTTGGGTTGCATTTTCTTGAGTGGCTGTGCAGTCCTATCCTTGAGTGACAGTCTTTACCACAGTTTTTACACACGAATTCTGTGCTTCCAAATGTTTTGGCCTTTCTCCTAGCTCGTCTGTCTGCAGCATCCTCCATTCTTCGCTCCTCGGCTACTATGAACGCCCTCTTTGACAACTGTGCGCCACGTAGATCGGTCTTCTGCCTTACAATCCCAGTCACTTGTATGTATTTTGGCAGCTTTCATGTCCCTTTACCAGACATCTTTAAATCGCAAGCGTGGGCGACCTGTTTTCCTCTTTCCTGAAACAAGTTCACCATATAGGAGGTCCTTCGGGATGCGGCCGGGGCTCATTCTTTTGACATGTCCTAGCCACCTCAGGCGTCTTTCACTAAGAATTGAGAACATGCTTTGGGTATTGGCACGCGTTAGGACCTCACTGTTAGGCACTTTGTCTTGCCATTTAATACCAAGGATGAGACACATGTGATGTATAAGTGGTCCATGTCTCGCTCCCATATAGTAGTGTACTGATGACACAGGCTCGATAGACGCACAGTTTGGTTTTCTCCGTTAGCTTGATGTTTTGCCAGACCCGCTTATTTAGTTTAGCCATTGTTGCAGCTGCCTTGCCAATTCTGCTGTTTATTTCTTCTTCAATGGACAGTGTATTGGAGACCTTGGATCCTAAGTAGGTGAAGCTGTCCACAATCTCCAAGATTTCATTATCGATATTTATGGTAGGAGGAGGTCGAGTGTCTTGGGCCATGATGTTTGTCTTTTTCAAGCTGATTTGCAGACCAAATTCTTTGCAGGCATTGGAGAAGCTTGACACGAGTTGTTGCAAACCAGATTCTGTGTGTGCTGTTAGTGCCGCATCATCCGCAAATAGTAGCTCACGAATTAGGACATCCTTCGTTTTGGTCTTGGTTCGGAGGCGGGCAGTGTTGAAAAGTCCCCCATCAGCTCTGGTATGTAACCAGATTCCCTCACTGCTATCCTTGAATGCGTATCGAAGAAGTATAAAGAAGAATATTGCGAAGAGTGTTGGTGCGAGTGCACAACCTTGTTTCACTCCGCTGCTGACAGGGAAGGCCTCTGACTTAGCTCCATCAAACTGCACTGTGCCAAGCATATTTTCATGGAACCAGTGGCGTAGCTAGGGTCACGTGCGCCCGGGGGCATGACACAAATTCTGCGCCACTTGACGGACCAAAAAATTCTGGGGGCTCAGTGAGCCCCCAAGAAAAATTTGAAATTTTACAGTTTATATCGTTCATTTTTTGTAGCAAATGATATTTTAATGAAATACAATACAGACTAATAATTCTCTATACGATTATAAACAATTTATTTGAAAAAAAAACTCTACTAATTATACATGACTCGAATAGATATAATCTAAAATAAATTGATCTTCTTTGATTTGAGTGTCGTCAATCTCGCTGTTAAAATTGATATTCTCAAGTGTTCTCTTTCGATGCTAAGGAGTGCAAGATCATCTAGACGATCTTGATCCATTGAAGCACGTAATTAAGACAAAATAAGGTTTACTTTGCTGAAGGACCGCTCACAGCTATTAGTTGAAACAGCAATTTTTAGAAGTATTTGAAGTGAAAAGCGCAGATTCGGAAATACGTCATCTCCATATGAAACAATAAAATCGAGAAGATCCAAAGTAGTTTCCGGAAGAACTTTAGTCCGGGTACTGAGCATTATTTTTTAGTCTTTGATTTATGTACACAATTCGTAGAAATTAGCCAAATCTAAGCAATTTTAATGAAGCGTATCGACTTTTGTTTCAGCAAGAAGAGATTTGACGTCTAGTAAAAATCCTAATTTGTTGTTTAGGTTGTTTAAGACGTAAAATCCGTATTGATATCTCCTGTTGGAGTTTATCAATTTCGCTGTTCATAGCAGGTGCAATTTCTTCTTATGGAGAAAGTTCTGCATCTCTTTTTAATTCTCGAAGGCATCCTTCGATGTCGTATAATCTTCTGTCAACCTCGATTCTCCAAGTTGTGCATCTTCTTTCCCATTGTCTACCGCAACATGGTTCAAATTAATACGAATGTTGACAATTTCTTGCTCAAGCGATTCAATATCAGATTAAGCTTCCTTGAAACTCACAGTAGGATTCTGGAACCGTTTCTGGACACTATCAATTTTATCAATTATGATGTTCCAGAAATATTTAAAATCTAGGAAGTTAAAGTTTTATATACCTACCAGCAAAGCCTTTGCATCACTTCTGGTGTCAGGCGTCATATTTGTATGTTCTGATAATTTTTCCAACAGCCCTGCCATGTCATCTAGTCCTTCATAAATTGCTATAACAGCTTCTGATCGTGCAATCCAACGTGTGTCAGACTCCCTCTTCATTGTGATTGGCACAACTCTTTTTTAATTTTTTCCCAACGAGTTGTTGAAAGGGAGAAAACATAAATTTATACTTTTAAATGTTCCAAAAAACGTGATAACAACTGGATCATGTTTAGTTGAGTGTACTCTTGCTAAATTTTAAGCTGTGGTTGCCACAGTTGATGAACAATGCTCAGTGATTTCTAGCACATTTTCGCTGTTGAATGCCGGATACATTCCCGGCCTTTACAGAAACATTGTCATAACATCGTGACCGACAGTCGGATAGTGGTATGCTATTAGATTACAGTTTCTCTATGATAACTATTTCAGGGCTTTTTGCGTCTTTGGAATGTATCTGTGCAAATCTGAAAATGATTCTTTGATAGTTACTTTTTAGTTTGTAAATCCACATCCACAAATCTGATGACTTGAGAAAGCGTTTCCGGTGTCCTAGATCGATTGGAGTCAAGTAAGATACCGTAGTACTTGTGTTTTCTGATTTCACTCAACAGCTGAGTCCTTACAGTCGATTTAAGTAGCTGGATAAATTCATTTTGGATTTCCGGTGATAAATAATATACTGAACCTAGATTTTCTCGGGCATTTTGTTGGTGTTTTTTTTCTCTAAAAGTTGATCCTACTGAGCAACAAGTTTTATCACAGGAAAGAAAGGCGGTGTCTGATGTTTCATATGAAAGGAATCCAACTTGCTTTGACAAATCGATACAAGCCCGTGAGAGGAGAGACCTCCCCTCCCCTCTCCCACTTTACTCCCTCCACATGAGGATTGGGGAAGTACGATTTATCTTTTTAAAGAGTCACAGCATCCAGCAAAGGGACGCGTATGAACCATTATGTTAGCCAGTGGTTTTCAACCTTTTGAGATTCCAGGACCACTTTAAAAATATGTGTCTTAGCTACGGGCCACTACTAAAAATTGTGCTACTGCCGTGCTGAAAAGTTAGATATAATTATGCTGTGTATAGATCTATAGATAGCTATATTTAGTAAACAAAACATGTTAGTTAGTAAAACTATACTAATACTAGATTTTGCCGGGGCGCCGTGGCGCCTGCGGCGCCCACTTTTTTAGGGCGCCTACGGCGCCAACCCTTTTCAAAAGCCCAACTAACTTGTCCTTTTTTGATAAATACGAAATATTAAACTTTCTGAAATGTACGCAAAGTATTTAATAATAATAGGGGTTGTATTTTGCGCACCGATGCACACCAAACAATGACGTCATCATATTAAATATTTTTACAGCGCTCATCAACACACTAAACTAACTGCTGTAGACTGTCGTACATCGCTCCTCAGCGTTACAGATCCAGTGACTTGGACTATTATATTATTTACTAGATTGTGCCAGGCGCCGTGGCGCCTGCGGCGCCCCCGTTTTTTGGGATCCTACGGCGCCAACCTTTTTTTTTAAAGACCAACTAACTTGTCCTTTTTTGATAGATTGTACCGGGCGCCGTGGCGCCTGCGGCGCCCCCTTTTTTTGGGCGCCTACGGCGCCAACCTTTTTTT
>MUZC01004731.1:495917-513149 GCA_002072015.1 Radix auricularia | reverse complement strand
ATATAATGTATCTGCTTTCCTTGCCGAGTGGAATTAAGTTTATTGAGCTTTTCAAAAATTTCAGCCAAGTAAGCCAGAACAGCAACCCATTAGCCATGGTTCAAATTATCAACAAGCTTTGAGTTATTTCTACATGAAAATCTCTTACGTCATCGCGTAATTAAAACAGTCAGATAACCAGCGAACTTCAGTATACATTAGTAACTGTTAACGTTCAAGATTCATATTCGAGCATAAGAAATCAAAGAGACGAGAATTTAATTGACGAGCTTGATAAAATTAAAAACCATTATGGCCAGATCAGAAATATATTTAAGTCTGCGTTAATTCTTTTACTTGCTAGTCATTCTCGATTAATCCTACAGTGCGTAAATTTCATGCTTTTCTCACGGACCACCTGGCAAATCTTCGCGGACCACTAGTGGTCCGTGGACCACAGGGTGAGAACCACTGCTTTAAGCCACTCCTTTTTCTATTGTCTTGGTAATTTTGGTTGCTTTTAGTGTCGTCTCTGGTATAGCTCTATTAAAAGAATCGTATTGGTCTCTTACTGCTCACTACCATCAACTCACAGTTTTTTAAATTAAAAAAAAAACACATCAGCAATCCTACATTGTGGATGTGTCATTTATTTATGAGTAGAATAACGCCCCTTAACGCTCAATGGTGGCGCCTAAATCATGTTTAACAACTGTTTTGTAATAAAGATATGTTCGTAGTTCCAATATTCAATCTTGCAAACGTATTTGGGATACATTAGTTTACATTAAAATGAAATTAATTAATGAGTTTTAATACTCATTTGGCGCCCCCTAACGTGGCGCCCGGGGACATTTGCCCCCCTCTGCCCCCCCTCGCTACGCCACTGCATGGAACTGTCTGATAATGGCAAGTAGGTGAGGGGGACAGCCGATTTTTGCCAGTTTTTGGAATAGCCCGTTGCGACTGACAAAGTCGAAGGCTTTTGTAAGGTCCACAAAGGCAATGTATGGTGGCATCTGCTGCTCCCTGCGTTTTTCCTGGAGCTGTCGTATTGAGAACACCATGTCTATGGTTAACCATCAAACCATTAAACAATTTCTATACAGCTGTGTTACTTTAATATTTTAAAATTAATTTGAAATTTCCATTCATGTGCCTATACGTTAATGCGTTATTTAACTTATTTTTTTATTGCTAACTATATTTAAATTTTTTTTACTGATTTTAAAAATTATTTTTATAGATCTAGTTAAACATTAATTTAAACTAAAACTTGTAATATGTTAATTACAAATCCTGATTTTTTAAAAAAAAATATTTAAAAAAAAATTATTATAATAAGTTTTCAAATATAATTTTCTTTCAACTCATTGGACATTTATGTAACATGCCTTGAAATAACACTTTAGCTATTAGACTTAGGCATATCTTCCATTATTAACATTCATTTTTTCCATCGTATGCATAACTTTGATTTAATTTTTATAGCCTTTTTTATAAAAAATTTTGTTTAGAATATTGGTATTTTAAAAAATTTTGTTGACAGGTCAATAACTCAGTAAAACAAAAATGTCAATTGCCTGTTTATGTTACTTCCCTTGACATTTTCAGTTTATTGACGTCATAATGTTATTTTTAGCTCTGATAAAGAAATTTCGATTAATTATTCGGTAATTTTCAAATGTTTAGGATTAAATTTATATTAATCGATAACAGCCCTAATTTGTTTACATTTTAAGCTTTTGTCAACTTGTTCACACTTGAAAAAAGTGGTAAATTTGAAAAAAAAATTCTTGTGATGCTATTATATTATTTCTTATTAACAAACAACCATGATTGATACCATATCGAGTATCATTCTTGTGATGTCATTATTATTGTTTCTTGTGAGCTAAACCTGACACTAAATCGGTGGGTAAAAATACGAAAAAAAATATTTTACTTTATTTTTTACTATCATTAGTCCATCTATTATTTTATTTTATCTTTTACTATTAGTCCATCTATTAGTGCAGGGCCGTTTTGTCGGGGCCGTTATGTCGGAAGCCATTTGTCGGGGCCATTTTGTCCGGGGCCGTTTTGTGAGTGAACCGTTTTATGATACCTGATTAAGAGGACTTAATGGGATAGTATAACAAAATTGTATTAAATTTAAAAACATGATTTACTTATACTATCTTATCTTATCTATTACAGACACTCCCGCCACACAGAAGATTATTGCTTGATCCATGGTGTATGTCTAGTTTTTAATTTTATCAAAGTTTTAAATGTTGATTAAGTGTTGGGTTTCCTGGTTTCCTCAGGCAATGTATACCAAGTCCGGGTACTGACAGTAACAAGAAGGAATCTTCTGCCTGTACAAGGGAAGATACTAAAGGGAAAACCATATGTGATCAAATACATTCCAATGCATCTTCGTTGAAAACGAATAGCCATATTATAATTATAATTAGAAATTATATCTACCTCATTATAATTACAAGATACAAGTTCAAAAGTGTTTCAGTTTCAGTGTGTAAAAAGAAGGTTTAAAATCCTTATAAAAAATATGCGTATATGTATTTTAAATCGATTGAATTAATTGATTACTTTCATGATGAAGAAGAAAAGTACTGTCAAAAGGTTTTGTGACTGTTTTCATAAAAAGATTTTGATAATTTTCGTCAAACTTACTGTCAATTGCTTCGTTACTTATGGATTCGAAACGTATCGAGTTGTTTTTAGGTGTGTCATTATATTAATACTCTCACGCCATCAGAGAAAGATTTTTCTAAATTGTGTTGTTTCGCTATTTCTTTTCCTATTCCTTTTTATTTTATTTGCCAATCAGCGCCATTTAGTTTGTGTACCATGTAATGATAATAGAGGTAGCATGGCATAATAGTACAATGAAATAATAGAAAGTTAGATCTCAGACCATGTTGTTTTAATAAATATTATAATGAAACTTTGGCGAATGTTATACGTTTGGTATTTTTTAATGCGTATTTGATTATTTATTTTAAAAAGATTTATAAATTACATTAGTATTAGATTTATTTTTTATGAACAATTATTATTAAAAATAATTATTGGACAACATAGATGCAATGTGGATTAAATAGTCTACAATATGAAATTATATGATAGATCTCATATCTAAGCACGTTTAAGGTCATGTATGCAGAGAAAATGATTAATCTGTTTCTAAAATTTTTTAAATTGGTTTATTTTTTATAAGTTATAACAATTTGAATTTAAAATATAACCTTGCCATTTAGTATTTAGCATCTAATTTCCTTCCCTAAGTTCACTTCAAGGGGCAGATCACCCACATTATCATTGATAGTCTACGTTATTGTGTGGTTAACCGCGTTGTTGTTTTTTGTCTCTCAAATGTTTAGTGGTATCAAATGAAAAACTTTTGGGGTTAAATTCCCCTACTGTAGGAAATTTTAAGTCTAAGACCTTCCGCCGAAATAAAATGTCAATTGTTTTGTGGCTGCAGTGGAGATAAATGACAGTAGTTTGAGGTTTCTGCTGCAACCGTCTTTTGTATTTTTGTGTTTGTATTTTCTTTGTTTTATAAAAAAAAATGATTTGGCATATGCGACGAAATTTTAATGTATGAAGTTTTCGAATTTTGTGTAAAAATGTTTAATTACCAAAAATTTTACAATTGTTAGAGATTAAAATATCAAAATTGTTTGTCAAAAGTCCAAAAAATAAGTTGTGTTGTGATATCGAGATTAAAATGGGACATCATTTTTTAAAGCATATCGTTTAGAAAAAAAATGTTTTTGTGTAAAAAGTAAAGATGAGCAAAATAAAGTATTTTAATGACATTTAACACCTCTAGTCAAACTTTACTTTCAGGACTAATACTCCGAGATTTATTAGACTGATGAAAGCAACTAATGTATACCATCCATGTCATAATATGTTTTGTTTTAATTAAGTTATGAATGATCTTTTTTGAAGGTATGTGTTTCTTCTACACAATTTAAAAAAATGTAATGCTTTTAAAGGTATATGTCTTAAGTTAATTGAATCTTACGACAAGTATTGACAAAGTTCTGGCGTATTAAAAGAAAATGATGCATGAGAGATATTGCGTCCTTTTAGTGTTGAGTTTAGTCAATAGGTGATATACACAGGATACACCGCCTTTCATTCATTTCCAAGTTAAACTGTGCCTTGCAGGAGAGTGTTTTGTTGAAATAAAAAAATAATAAATTTTGAAAATATCTTGTGATGTTGATAAAGCGGGAGTGAACTCCCCTAAACCCTCTCGTAGTATATTTGTTTATAACAGAAAGGGTGGAATGTATGACGTCACTATTTGAGCAAACTATTTATTTTTATTTTTTGGAGAAAAAAATGAAACGAAGGATGTAAACAAAATAACTGTGCCTCTTTGTCCTTTATACATTTCTACACTACTCAGCTGATCACCAGGAAACTTTTGGAAGTAGTTCAGTATCTACCCTCAAAGTTTACTGTCAATTTATCTTAATAAAATCACAACTCTTTGCTGGCCGGGAGGCCCAAAATAGACCAGTACCAGTTAATAGAAACAAGTGCAGATATCTAAAAATATATTTAAATTTATTTCTTGTAACTGAAAAGGTACACGGCTGTCGTGTCTCTTCCCCCCCATCCCACACACACACAAACAACACACGCAGGCACAATAATTCAAGACTGTGGTTCACCGACTCAGGAAGGTGTCAAACGTTGAGATGCGTTATAATCTCGGTGTAGATTTTTGTACACGATTACAGTACTTCACTCTATACACCGGATACGAGAAAGTAAAATTTGATTCAACATAAACATTCTATTTTTATTTTGCGTAAAAATCATTAAAGTGATATTGCATAAGATACATTGCGCTTGTATTTCAGATTCAGATTTTTTCCAAACAATTTACAATTTACATTTGCCTGAAAATGAAAAAAAGCACTATTAATTATATCGTTTTCTTGCTATTTTACAACTTTTTTGGTGCTATTTAAACCAAATTTCTTTCTATGAGTATGTCATGTGTTTTTGAACCGAGAATGTTTGATGTAATCGGCCTTAACAAGCTGGCTCATTGAGTGATCGCCCTTGCTGGAATACGGTCGTATTTGTGTATGACATCGAGATTATCTTGCTGTAACACAATATCCTGTAAAGACGTGCTGGAATCTTGTTTTACGCAGCAAAGTTATACATTATTACGTCACAGAAATCCTAGAGAAAGTGGGTCGCATTTAAAAAGCCCGTCCATTTTGATATTTGTCTCGTCTTTCTATCCCCCTTCCCCCCATTGTTGTACACACAGTGTTTCTGTTTGTTTATAAATACGAGAAATTCGAGACTAAAACACGCTTTCGAAAAGAATAAAAGGTGACGTGGAGCTTTACGTTAGAAATGTTTAACATTTTAGCATGACGTAATGGCTTTTTTGTATTGAGAAAACTATGTAACAATAACTAAATAGCCTTGCAAGATTGTTGACAAATAATTTGATACTTTATAGCATACAAGCTTTTGAAATGATAATCTAAACCACGCGTTGTCTTCAACCAATCAGAAAGCCTCTAAATTTTCTGTGTATAAAAATACTTTAAAAGATTTAACAGCGGCAGTTTTTTAAAAAGGATTTGCAGTCCTTTTCTTTACCTAATGCTAATAAAGTTTGTTTGTTAATTTTCATATATTACTAAGGTGTAAAAATATTTCTATTATATTCTATAATTTATTTGTATCTTTTAAGGGACGATGCTTAAAAAAATAAGTTGAAAACAAGTAAATATGGTTCATTTCTAAGAACCAGGTTTCTTATGATTCACAGACGTGATTATGATATAAAATCTTAAAATTGAAACTTTCCCGAGTTAAGATTAATGGTAAAGAATCCGAAAAAAAAACAAACGCGTAGCTCAGTTCAACAAAAATGATTGTATCAAAACATGACATACTTAACTTGAAGGCTGAAATAGATATTTCCATATATTCAAAGCTAAAATAAGAACGAACACCATGCTTGTTATTTACACTGTGATTGTCCTATTACTGATGACGGAGTTCTCGCTAACAGTGGAGCTCATCTCTGCTAAACAACCAACGTTTCTCACGTTATCAGAGTTCAATGTGCCCCATTCAGACAATGGCATCTGTGTGCGAACATCGAATTATTCTTACAAAGGTAATTATTTTACTTTCATTGTACAAAAGAAAATAAAAATAAAAATTTATTTCTTAATTTGTTTGAATCTGTATGTTAAAATCATAACTTGTTCATAGTATAATGACAAATCATTTATCTCTTTCTCGCCTTTACTCAAGTTTTGCCCATCGCACAAGTAGCCAGGTCTGGTCCGGTATACCTACAAAAACGGAGCAAGACTCACCGACGTAGACGCAGTAGTGATGATCACCTGTTAATCCTCGGTTATTACTTCAAAGCATACTTTGAAGTGCTATTGTATCCTGTTTTAGGCTTTCTAGGTCTAACCGGAAATGTCTTCACCGGGATAATACTCAAGCGAAGTGGACTCAAGAAGCCGACCAATATTCTCCTGTTAGCACTGGCCATTTCCAGCGTATGTTGTCTATTGCCCACCCTCAACATTTTCTCCATGTTGAGACATTTCAACAAGAAGGTACCTCACATACACTACATATGGGAGTTTGAGGCCGGCAAATCTGGCTTCGCTTACTTTTGCTACCACGCGACGAGAGTAATTTTCTATTCAAGCAGATATGGCCGCCAGATGACGTCATCAATTTGTGTGTTAATTAGCTTGGAAAGGTTTATCGTGGTATTTTTCCCAATGAAAGTTAAACGCATTATTAATCTGAAGAGGACACTAGCCATGGTGATAGTCGTGCATCTGATATGGGTCCCATATCTTATATTGTCCTTAAGGGCCAGCCACGCTCACGTGGTATACTACCAAGAAGCCGATTGGTTCGGATTATTCATTGATTACGAAGAGGACTTCCATTTGTATAGGGTGAATCTCATCACCGATGTTCTCAGCTCGTTTATTCCCGTAACGTTAATTTTCTTTACCACGGTCGCCATCAGCGTTAAGCTGGGCTTCATTCTGAGGAACAGGAGGCGGTTAACTTCATCTCTGAGGGGGGCCCATTCCCTGGGCCTGTCCCGAACTTTGATTGCCGTCTGCGTAAAGTTTTGCCTCCTTCACGTCACAGAGTTCGTCTTCATCATCAAAAGTGTCTCGGAAAATGAGAGCTGGCTGTTGGGTAGAGTAGTTTGCTCGCTTGATTACCTCGACAGCGCAAGTCACTTTATTGTGTTCATCTTTTTAAACAGGAACTTCCGGGTCATAATTGTGAAACTCATTAGAAAAATGAGATGAAGAAAAATAGATTTTAAAAAATCTCAGTGACAATAATATGCCGTTTGACCTCGAACTTTACTCTTAGATTGTTAGACATCTCTATCCACACATAATCCCCAGTGCTGACATAACACTGTTAGGCCGAACACTCTCAGACTCCTAGACACCTCTATCCATACATAGTTCTATTGTGCTGACATAACACTGTTAGGCTGAACACTCTCAGATTGTTTGACATCTCTGCCCACACATAGTTCTATTGTGCTGACATAACGCTGTTAGGCTGAACACTCTCAGATTGTTTGACATCTCTGCCCACACATAGTTCTATTGTGCTGACATAACACTGGTAGGCTGAACACTATCAGATTGTTTGACATCTCTGTCCACACATAGTTCTATTGTGCTGACATAACGCTGGTAGGCTGAAAACTATCAGATTGTTTGACATCTCTGTCCACTTATAATTCCATTGTGCTGTCATAACGCTGTCAGGCCGAACACTTTCACCTAACAGAAGAGAGTGCTTTATATCTCATAGCTCGCATTACACTGGCAGCCCACGCACGTCATCATAAGTTCTACAACTCGTCTTAAACTAATTTTAACTTTAACAGTTGTCTCTGTAAAGTCATGACACCATACACAGCCGTTCTCAGTTAACAATAGGATGCCGTCCTAGAAGTTGCACTATTTTGAACTTCTGTAACATGCAGACAGAATAAAGCTGATAATGTCAACGCATGTAGATTTTAGTATGTGAAATCCCACAATTGAAGACTCAATTTAAACAATAAATATTAAAGTTTTTTTTTGTTTTTTTTTTAAATTCAAAAATTTTACAATTACTTTTAGAATCTGGCAAATATTTTCTTCATTCATTGTTATCACATGGACAAAACCATTGAAAGGAGCCGAGGACATTCTACGTTTATGAGCAGATCATTGTACCTAGTACCTTGCATTATCTCTTCAAGTGAAGGCATCTCTTGTTGAGAGTGTGTGTTACACCCAGTGCTTCTTAAAGGGGAGGTACCCGAACCGGTGCAAGTCAGAGGGCCATCCGCTGCCGGTCCGCATATATGTTATCAAGAAAGGACGGAACAATATAATTATAATCCCTTATTAAACCATTAATGCTCACCATAAAGAACATATCAATTTTTCTTTAATACGCAGATAAAATGAAACAAATCAAATAAAAGAAATTATATTTCGCTACCACGTCAGTACTGGGAAAATAGTGCAGCGGTCCCTCTTGCAATAGAAAAATTCCCGCCGGTCCTCCATATAAAAAATAAAGTTTGAGAAGCACTGTGGCTATGTAGAGCGCCCTTTGATGTATAAAAGAAGGCATTACTTTAAAATCACTGAAAGGCTAAAGGTTATATTTAGATGATCAAAATTCTTAAGCCATGTTACAAAGTTAGTTAAGTCCATTTTTCTTTTTTTTAAAATTAAATTATTTTTAGCAGTTTTACTTTTATTGAAAAAAAAAAAACAAATTTAAAACGAAAAAAAAAAAAAAAAAAAAAAAAAAAAAACAAACTAGTATACGATTTTATTTTTAAAATAAACTTTTATTTGAATAATTATAACAGTTTTAATTAATCTTCTAAAACGAAATCATTACATTTTATATCTTTGACAATCATATTAGTCGCTTCAATTTAACAAGATTCTGTGAAATGTTTTGACAAATCTTCAACGTTGATTTCACCCACGGGTGTCCCCCTTGACCACATTCCGTACCCAGTTGATCGTCGTAGTCAATAGCACTGAGCATGAGTCCTCCAAGATGTTTGCTCACGGAGAACTTGATCTAGAACAAACATTCAAACTGACGTCATTCATTTACCATTCATTTTAAAAAGACTAGCAAAATACCCGCGCTTTGCAGCGGAAAATTAGGATTTCAGTTAAGTGTTAAAAACGCGCGTTATACTAGTTTTAAAACATATTTACCCTGTTAACATCGCAGTAGTGTTCAATTTCCAATAGTGTTATGCTGGTACCTACATGGGAAGTCTGAGATTTAATGATGAATCTGTTTCAGATAGTTTTTAAAAAGGGGAAAACCTTTTTCGCCAATTATCGTCCGGAGAGTGTGCTGAATTACTTCAATAACTTTTATGTTTTACCTTCACGGAAAATTAGAGAATTAGTGATGGGTCGATTTTTAATGTAAGAAAAAACTACAATTGGGATCCGGCCCCCAGTAAGTGATAATTTTAATATTGTTTCGTCTGTTACCATCGCGAAAGTGTACTTAACAACTTCCCAAAGTTTCAAGTTTCTACCTACACGGGGAATATTAGAATTAGTTATTTTTTTTATAAAATTGAAATAAGGAAAAAACTACATTTGGGTCCCCGGTCTCCAGTATGGGATATTATAAATATTTTTTCACCTGCTACCATCGCGGACATTTACCTAACTGTCCCCTACGTTTCCGCCAATTTTCGTCGGGAGAGCGTACTCAACAAATTCCCAAAGTTTCATGCTTCTACCTACAGGGAAATAGGAGAATTAGTGAATTTTAGTTTTTATATAGTTCATATAAGGGGAAAAAAAAACGTTTTTTGGGCTCCGCCTCCATGAGTAGGAATTTCAAAATTCTTTTACGCCATTTTTCGTCGTGAGAGGGTACCCAACAACTTACCAAAGGTTCATGGTCCTACCTAAATCGGATGTTAAAGAATTAGTGATGAGTCAGTGAATCAGCGAGGGCTTTGGCTTTTATTAGAATAGATTTTAATCCACTGTAACAGTTACGAGCATAGCAAAACGCTCACAATATAATGATATAATTTTTTGTTTAAAATGTTTTGTTACGTCCGGTCAGGCCAACCCTTACCTTGTTTACGTCTTTTCCATTTAATTTTTTATAAGCCCGATTGCAGTCCTACCCCTCATTTTGTTTACTTTCTTAAACCAACTAAGCCAAATCCCAATTTTCGGGTTTCAATGGAGTGTTGTCAGTTTGCTATTACATAAGTGGGATTTTTGCAAAATTTTTGGCTGCCACAAAGGTGTGAACCACTGATATAAAATATGAATCTTTTGTATGGGATCCATCTACCAAATAAAACAAAATAAAACTAAAGCAAATATAATTTTATTTAAAGTAAAAAGCTTTCCTTTTGATCAAATTTTTTGAGCTAATTGTTGAAGTTACTTATCAATAATAGAAAGCTGATTTAGAACAAGGCTACATTTTTGCTATTGAATCCTGGGTAAATTCATCCAGATAAACAAACATGCCTTGTTTTTTTTTTAATGCATGAATATTCATTATCTCCACTCAAAGCCTTACGCGAGTAAAGTGATTTATAAAACGTTTCAGAAATAACTAAAATGAAATTACCTTTTTATCATTTAGTGATACAAATTAACTTAGTTATGCAATTGTTAGTATCGGGTCTGTATTAAATCGTCTCAGAAATATATTTTATTACTATTAATTTAATACCGTAAAATTATGACTAAATACACTCCTAAATTATAAACTGAAACGCACATGAGATTTATGCAGTCTCACCCACATTTTTTAAAAAGACGTATGTATTTATTTTGGAAAAGTCAAAACAAAGTAAATTACTTCTGTATAATGAAAGAGATACATTTGAACTAACCTTTGCTTCCAAAGATTCAATATCGTCGTAAGATAGCCAGAAATCATTTTTGTACAGATAGGTACCGTTTCTGTGGTTTTTGACAACAGTTACTCCCTCAAGCTTCTCGAGTTTACAATACTTAAAAAATAAATGATCAAAAACAGGTTAATTAATGAATGTTTATTTCAACAGAACTGAATTTCATTTGAGAAAAATAAGGATTTCTTTCTACAATTACAAATACACTAGAAGAAATACATTTCATAGTTATTTCTGTTCATAATGTTACTTCATACAATTTGGAGGAAAATTATTGCATTATACATTTTTCTTGGTCAATATGGAACTAAACTTTGAAAATACTAAAAACTCACATAATAAATTAAAAAGTACCTTATGTTATTGTTGGAATTTCTATTCAAAATATAAAATTGACAACACAATAACTATTACTTCTAGATATTTATTTGACATGAGTATTTATTGATGATATTTTTATACTTAACCACGCAATTCGTGGAATATTCGATAGTTTATTTTTAATTTACGTTAAAAGTTAAATTATCGTAATATTGTTTTGGCTTTAATTACTAGAAAGACTGGACGATTCCATTATGTCTGGAAAATCTATCGAGCTCGACAGATGGTTTCTAAGGCTGTATACTAGGGTAAAAAAAAAAAAAAAGAATTTGACTGCTCCCATCTCATTTTAAAATGAGAAGTTTATTGTCTAAAAATAATATTTCTAAAGTGCATTTGCAATTTCTTCCTATCTATAACAAGATGACCCAAAGAATGAAAAAACGACAAGGGGACAAAAACGACAAAGTGACATAACAACAAGGTGACAAAAACGACAAAGTGACATAACAACTGGGTGACAAAAACGACAAATTGACATAACAACAAGGTGACAAAACGACAAAGTGACATAACAACAAGGGGACAAAACGACAAAGTGACATAACAACAAGGGGACAAAAACGACAAAGTGACATAACAACAAGGTGACAAAACGACAAGGTAACAAAAAACGACAAGGTGTCAAAACAACAAGGTGACAAAACGACAAGGTGACAAAAACGACAAAGTGACATAACAACAAGGTGACAAAACGACAAGGTAACAAAAACGACAAGGTGGCAAAACGACAAGGTGACAAAACGACAAAGTGACATAACAACAAGGGGACAAAAACGACAAAGTGACATAACAACAAGGTGACAAAACGACAAGGTAACAAAAACGACAAGGTGGCAAAACAACAAGGTGACAAAATGACAAGGTAAGAAAACGACTTTATTCGTTTGTGCGTCATAGTAATGTTTAATGTTGTCACTTAGTTACCTGGTAGTACTTGGTGCCCCATGACCCATCTATTGGCGACACACCTGCTCCAGACGTAGGTGCTCCGTAGTCATGTTTGCTAGGATCAGTCAGTTTAAATGAGCTTCCATAACTAGCGATTTCTACGATAATCTTTTCCGGTGAATGGCCAGCCGTGAGGACAAAAACAACGACGTTTTCCTGGTTAGTTGTAGAGACATTGTACTGAATTAATGGCATTTTATCTTTGTCTCCATCTATGATGAAGTTCATTCGAGTTCTGTGTACTATTATTTACCTCATAGAAGTTACGTTTTAAAAAAAACAACACAAATTTATAAAAGGTTTCATTATGAGATGGCAAATAATTGTAAGTATAAATACCATTCGCTCCAATGATGAAGCCGAGCCGGTGTGGCTTCCGTGCCAATAGCCCCAGGTGTCGGAAAAATAGAGGAGACTCAAATCAACATACCTGCATCAATAGGAACACGGAATGAAAAAAAAAAATCACAGTTATTTAAATTAAAATCGAAATACTATGTTATGTTGCCTAGGGGTGATGTTCTCTTTAAAAATTCAACTAAAGAAGTTTGACAGCTTTTTAAAACGTGAACTTGAAAATAAAAATATTGAGGTCTATTTAAAGTATATATTCAAACAAATTAATTGGAAACACAAAGCAGAAAATCCGTTATTCTAAAAGACAACAATTAATGGATTCTAGAAGAGCTTTTTTTTTAACACTGGCGCTGAATTTACTTTCATACTGCATTTTGTAGAAAATACTAGAAACTGAATATCCTCTTTTTTTTGGGAAATTAGAGATTACTTCATTATGTGTTAAACTTAGGCTTAAAGAGTATTCTATGGCTGTTAGAATTAACTTTTACACGGCTTCGTCTCGACATACACACAATGTCTACAAAATAAATAGGGTAATTAATAAGCTCATTAGAATAAAGCATAATAAATAACTTATGTATTCCTGTTTATCAACTGCCAAAGAACAAAACGCATGGTATACTTGTTAATCTGATCTAATTCATATCCCGAAGACATAATCACGCGACTTGCCATCCAATGAGAGAGAAGGAGGCGTGGCCTGTCCGATTCCTGGGCCTCGTTTTCAATTAATTCCCTTGATGTCTGATGAGAATAAAGAAAACATGAGTTAAGAGTGGATCATATTCTTGTTTTTGAGCTTCAGACCAGGGGTCTCCAAACTTTTCTACCGGAGGGCCGCATTAACTGTCAAACAGCAGTTTGGGGACCGACTACACACCAGAATTCCAAAAAAAGAAAGTAGAAAAAACTTTGTTGATTTTTAATATATATTTAATATTATTATATAAATAATATAAACATTATTTAATATTAAATTTAATATTACATAATAAAACATTGATACACTGCACATGAAAACTTGTTTTAAGTGGAATGGTGAACTCGTTTCCTGGATGCCAAAATAATGGATATACCTGGGCTTATCTTCGATGTCCCTGACATTAACAGTGACCTGAGATTATAATCAGAAAACTTAGTTCTCAAATTGTTCTTCACGTATTTCAACGTGACAACGTGTGCCGATTTGGGGGGGGGGGGAAGAAACGTAACTGGGTTTTCTGCGCCCTCGGCTAATTCATTTTTGGCACCCTTGAGAAATAGGGAAATGACTAGAATATACAGAATAAGTTAATATTTGAGGATATTCCCTCTGCGCCTGGCCCGATGCCAATTCGTTGTTACGCCTCTGGGGGGGGGGGGGTGAAATATCGGCCAAAATCGCGTGACGTCACTTATGGACGGTCCAGAAACAATTGGAAAGTAAACAGAGGAAGAAATAATGGGGGATAATTAGCCGGATATGAAGTCTGAAAACAATATATGTACAGACAAACATATGAGTGGAAAGACTAATAGAACGTCCGAGAGAAAGGTCCATGACATTGAGGAGAGACGGTTATTTATTGTGTCTGATAGTCCACCAACCTTCAGTAAGTCAGTGTACGAACTCTTCTCTTTGCTTGTTGGCCAAATCAAGAAATAATCTTAGTCCACTAACCTTCAGTAAGTCAGTGTATGAACTCTTCTCTTTGCTCGTTGGCCAAATCAGGAAATAATCTTAGTCCACTAACCTTCAGTAAGTCAGTGTATGAACTCTTCTCTTTGCTCGTTGGCCCAATTAAGAAATAATCTATGCCATCAAATTTGTGCTTTCTTGTAATGGAGATTGAATTCTTTATGAAATCTCTGAAAAAAGAAGAGCGGCATGTTGCCGACCCTTGGATTAGACATAGTGTGACATTCACATAATTAAATCGGTCCACACACACAGTTTGATGATCGATCAAATGCGACTAAGATTTTATAGTAAATTTAATTATTTTAAAGAGCGAAATCTGCTTATAAAAATATTCTAATGTTATTTTGAGCCTAAGAAATATTATATGGACTTGCATACTAATTTCTTTCACTCACCGTGTGGCTGTCGGGGAATGAATGCTGAATTCTGTCAACTTACGTCGAACAGTTAACAGTATTTTTAGAGACGGGTTCTGTTTCTTCCAATTCATGAACTTCTGAATTAATCTTGAGATCAAGAAATTATTATTATGTTAAAGTTTCATGACTTTAGGTCTGTAACATGCGCATTTTAAAATAAGATATTAAAGCGTGAATGTTTATACGTGAATGTTAATACTTGAATGTTAATACGTGAATGTTAATTCGTGAATGTTAAAACGTGAATGTTAAAACGTGAATGTTAATACGTGAAGGTTAATACGTAAATGTTAATACGTGAATGTTAATACGTGCTTGTTAAAATGTTATATTTAAATGAATTTTTATTACAAAAGATAACAAAACAATTTTAAAAAATTTGTGTATTTCATTTCTATTAGATTAACATAGGCTAATTGTGTTGAAACAGTTTACCCTATTTAATTTATTAGATATCAGACGTAACATGTAAAATGTTTTAACGGTTTAAAAAATGTCACCACAATTACTTATTTTGATGTTTAAAAATATGTCATTTCACAAATGTACACATTCATTTTGGCGTTTTTCTAAGTATAACACTTGTCCACTTATTTAATCGGCGACCGAAAGTTTTTGACATTTTATTTTGGATGACTGTGTTGGGGTAAATGTCAGTAACAAATTTTACCAGTTACTGGACGTTGTAATCTTCTGTATAAGAGGACCATCTGTAATGCTTTACAAATGTTATTGAATGTTGCCCTTTTATAAATATTAGTATATGTACCTTTACGTCTATTTTATGTGGGAACTCTTCCATCTTGTAATCCGTGGATGGAAATGAACCACCGTATATACTCGTTCTATAGCCCGTTCGTTCATAAGGCGACCTCCCGCCCCCCCCCCCACTTTTGTGAGAGAAAAGTTATAAAAGTGTGTAACCAGCTCGTAAGCTGACCCCTTACTTTCCCCACTAGATTTTGTCCAAAAAGATCGGCTTTACAACGAGTATATAATACGGTATGTTGGGTTATATAAACCAGTTCAGGAGAGAGGAAGAAAGCCCACGCTAAGAAATGCGATGGATTTTTTTATTTACCTATGACCCGAAACGAATTCGGTGTTCTATTACCTGTTCCAGGTAAGCAATCATAGTTTAATTTCTAAGGCAGTAAATCTATCGGGCGTTTTCTTGGATTATTTAAAAACCAAATTCACTTAAACAGTGGCGTCACTAAGGGGGTGCGGTGGGGGCGGGCCGCCCCAGTGACACCATTACGGGGTTGACAACAAAATTTAAAATTATGCATGTTTCCGTTATTTCGCATTGGAAAGCTTGGAGGAGCTCTATGGGTTAAGTCTTGAGGGGGTGACACCATGAGCTACCACCCCGGGTGACACCATGAGCTACCACCCCGGGTGACACCAACCCTTGTGACGCCTCTGCACTTGGATGTTATGTGTGTTAGCGTGATAGCGAGTTATCGACAAAGGTTCATATCTCCACTCCTGCGATCCCCATTGCACCAACTACCCCGACACTGGCTTTCATACTTACTTTAGCTTCGGCTTAGCTTTACTCCCAGTGTCCAGATGTAGCAGAGAGTCGTATATTGCTATATGTGTGCAGTGTCTACCATTAAATTTTGCCGGGTCAAATTTGTCCAGTTCTGTTACCAAACACATTACGTTCTTGCACCTACCTGTTAAAATGAGAACCAATGACAATTGGTACAATTTATATATTGCGTCATCAAGTCTTCCTTGTCAGTCCAAGGTTTTAATACAAAAATTTCATTAAAAAAAATTAGACTCATGTAAGAAATTTTGAGAAAGAATATTTCTTAACTCACTTAAGAAAAACGGGATCGAGCTCCCCTAAAGTTTTCTTATATTCGAATATAATAGTTATTGTTGGGATGGCACCTTCAGTTTTAAATATAACCGATTCCGGTAATAGGAAGATGGTCAATATTCGTTAAAAACCGAACATTATACATTATACTAAGATATGAAGCTTCGTCAACCTAACTGAAACGATACTCTAGCTATCGTGTTCACAAACACACACACACACACACACACACACACACACACACACACTTAGGCACACATACACACAAATATTGAGTTTTTCGATCAAGTATGGTGTAACACGTCGAGAGTAATTGTCAGAATATGTGTATCCATTTTTCTCACTATTATAATACTTCGCCCAAAACTAATAAAAACAAAAAACAAACACAATGCAGTAAAAACGATTGGTATGAAATATTGAAATATTTGAAACAATTATATCTTCAACTTTCCCAACTCTCTAATCTTTGCACTTAGATTCTTTACTCACACAGCGTAAAGCGATGAGAGATAATTTCTATATATTAAAAAATAAATTATCTTGAGTTCTTTGTTCTTAAACACAAGTCAGTTTAGAAGTTTGTTTGCCAGGTTAAAAGACCAGATAATTCTCCTCGCCACCC
>MUZC01004731.1:416000-491052 GCA_002072015.1 Radix auricularia | reverse complement strand
CCCCCCCCCCCCCCCCCCACCTTTTTTTTTTCTTAAACGCCCGAGTTTTTTTTTAAAACTCTACTAGTAGAATCTACGCTCATATTTAAAAAAATCAGAAAAGTTTTAATTTACTCTATTTGAATTCAATAGTTATTTATAGATTATTTAAGTAATACTTTAATTTATTCTTTAAAAAATTATTAAATGGGAACCATATTAGATTTACATAAATATCAAATAGTAGACGCCACTGACTTTTGATAAGCGATTTTATCAATTTGTACTGAATATTTTAATTTCTTTACGAGACAAGCAGAATTACAATAAACTGTTATTATTAAATATATATGATAAAAGGCAATATTCTGTCCGGTCATCGGTAACAATTGGTCCCTCAAACTCCTACAGACTCCCACAGCCAATCAGAAAAATAAATCTCATTTACACATTGAAAAAGTTTACGCCGATGTTCAAAGCGAGTAATTTTTTGTGCAGTATTTTTATCCAAGACTTTATTTTTAGCGGTAAGCGTTGGGATTTATAGTCAAAAACTATGTTTTTACGGATAATTTATAATAACTATAATGAATAGTATTTTTGACGTGTTGCACATTTATAGCCGGTCGAGACGGTTGTTGGAGGGGAGGTACAACATGCCACCGACACGACGGCTGAACGTCCATGGACGGGCTTTGTTGTCCGCATCTAATATGGATTTGTTAGCCTGTAAGTTTAAAAAAAAGTAACAAACATGTTTAGTAACTTTTCGAAATATAAATTTACAGGGCTGTCCTCTCGATGATTTACATCTAAAATCTTACGCACAGCATTAGTTGGTACAAACGTTGTTTAAATAGTGAAACAAGCATTTCAATTCAGTAATGTATAATACTTGTTCTTTGAATTCGTTTGAGTCATTTTATGAATAATTTAATGTTAAATATTAAGTATAATAATACATTCAGGCTATACTATTTCAAGCTAATTTTTAAGCTTAACATTAATAAATCTTATAGTTAAAAGCGGCCTCCAACATGAATCGTCTTGACCTATTTACATTTTTAACCACTTGGACTCGAACTTGATGTATCTATAATTTTTATTGAATTAAATAAACAACATCTACAATAACAATTGTAGCTTACATACTTTCAGAAGTAGGTTAGTCTTCAATTTCAAGCCAAAGTTTCCTTCCAACATTCCTGTAACTAGTGTTATTACTATTGTGGTAGCACTTCAGCGTCGTTAAGAGGAGTGTGGGCTCATGAATTTAAGAATTTAACTTGTCAATATCCAGAAAAAAATCAAATTAATTTTTTTGAAAGTGGAAATATAATGTTTTAAATTTTGAAAATCATGCATGAAAGCCTAATCTTATTTATTAAATGATTATTTACACACATAAAATGTGACGAAGTGCCAAAAATTTCCGTTATTTTTTTAACTCCTGAAAGCAGGTCCGCTGGATGTGCTGTAAAAATCAAAATATTCGCGCGTATACGGGCGTATACTGACGTTTTTGACTCTGCCAATGTAACCACGCACATTATGTTATAGCATTTGTTTTTCAAGAGGTCTCAGATGCGCGTTCGCGCGTATACTAGGTTGGCGAATTCGCTGGCAGTGTAATCACATCCTAACTATTGTGCACAAAGAGACTCGGTGTTAAAATTTGTGTTTTGATTTCTTCCACTTTGATGGCAGATTGTAATGTTCGTGATACACCTCCATAATTATTTCCCTGTCTTTTCTATAAAAAATGTTGTAGTTGCTAATAAAAAAATACGCAGTTATAAATTCGGGCTCTTAACTATTAATTGAAATTTAATCGTTAACTTTTGAATAATTAACGATTAATTAATCGTTAATTTCGATTACATCAAAAAAATTTTGTGACGACCCTAGTAACACTTATTAAATTTATAATGTATTCAAAGGAAATAATGACTACCCACAATGTTTACAATAGAAAATTTTGCTCAGTTTCATTTCTCAAGTAGTGTTTCAAGCCACGTGACCTGAAGGTCCAATAAGATGCGTTCATGTATAAAAAAAACCATATATACATGTATTTAAAAACTAATACTTACATTAATTTTAAAAAGAATAATTATTTTCTTTAAAAAGAAACCCCTTTTTCAAAATTAAAATATTAAAAGTTTTAGTTTACCTTAAGATTTAAGTATGAAAATTACTTTTAAAAGTTAGTCATCCAAAAACAAACCAGATTAAAGTTACTAAGAATGGAGGAAATGGCTAACTTCATTTCCAGCCACTCAGTAAATGTAAAATCATGTATTATTCATTTTATAAGCATCACATATCAATTTAATTAATTAAAATTAGAAGGATATGGCCAAATTTATTAAAGCTTTTATTAATTTTCAATTTGATTTACAAATAATAAAACTGTATAATGTTGAACTCAATATCTCAAAACTACAAAAATGTCACATAACCGTTTTATCTGATCTGCAAAAAACCATATAAAACGTGAATCCAGTAGACCTCATTAATTGCAATGGTAAAAAAAAAGTTACATCCATGTGTCCAGATCTCAATAGGTTGAAGACGACCCAATAAAAAGTCAGTGATCGTTCATACTGTTTTTTTAACATTTATTATTTACTTCTAAACGTTTTTTTTAAAGATTCATTAGTTTCTTTTCGTTAGGAACTCCAGGTAAACATACAGATATTGTTTTTAAAATTGTTTACAACATTAAAACAAACACAGAAAGGAATGGTAATATTAAGGGTAGATATAAATTTACAAAATAATTTGTTATTTAAGTGATATTTCGTATAGAAACATCATCTATGTACCTATAAGCAAGTATTCGTTAAAATGTGATATTTTCAACCTTTATGTCATTTATTACTTACTTGTATCTTCTTAAAAAAAAGTATTTAAGAAGTAACATGAAGAAAATACATGAATGAGGGCTATAGCATAAGAATTTGAAATAAAATTGCTTTTTTGCGTTATGAATAAAAAAACAACAACATCTGTATCATTTTTGTGTTTATAAGTTCTTGTGTACACCCCGGAAAGAGAAGAAAAATTATTTTTAGAAATTCCCAGAAAAAATAAGTCAAGACTGAAGACAAAAGCAGCACATAAAGAGTCGATAAGTTTTTTGTACTCATTACAGGTTAATAATAAAAACATGAATACATACTTTTTAAGCTTTTCAAACCGAAATCTAATCCGTCTTCATTAAGTCTGTACCTCTACATATGAAACTATTACACCCTTAAAATTTCACTCCTTGTCTCAGAGCTAGAAATATCACGTTCTAAACTCGTGTGTGACTTTTAAAATAGGACCACACATATGACGTATCCAATACATCAACAAGTCAAAATAAATCACAATGTCTAACCTCCACAAACTTGAGTTTTAGGGACGGAGGCAGACAGTTTCGAAAATGTATGTGTATTTTTTTTATTCTGACGAAAAAAATCTACATTTTTAGGTAAAATAATTTTTTTATGTATTTGAAACATTTTTTACCTTAAAATTTGTGCTATTTATTTAATTGCTCAGGGGTGGTCAAAGTGTGGCCTGTGGGCCACATGCAGCCCGCCACAGAGTTTTTGTGGCCCGCCAAGACATTCAGAAAACCCTGCCTTGAGCTGAGATTTTCTTCATGTCTGCAACAAAAGTTCGTCTCGTGTTTTTCCATTAGAGCGGTTACCTCAATGCAAGTGCGCATGCAGTGTAAAATACGCACTTTCCGGTTGGTCAGGTTTATTTATATTTTGTCTTTGCAATAGAAATGGTGAATTAATTTTTTTATGTATTTGAAACATTTTTTTCCTTAAAAATTGTGCTATTTATCTCATTGCTCATTAGTTTTGAAACTATTTTATTGTACCAACTTCGGTTAACTTTTAAAACCCAATGTTACATAATGAAGAACTATTTAAAAAGATATGTAAACAACAATTATATTATCTAAAAGAATGTAAAAAAAATATAATAATTATTTCGAAAGAAAAAACAACAAACCAACCTCATCACTAACATCTCCACACGTAAAAAGCCTCGTAGTCTAAGGAAGCATTGTAAACATTATTAAATACTTTGCGTTCATTTCAGAAAGTTCAATATTTCGTATTTATAAAAAAAGGACAAGTTAGTTGGGCTTTTGAAAAAGGTTGGCGCCGTAGGCGCCCTAAAAAAAGTGGGCGCCGCAGGCACCACGGCGCCCCGCCACAATCTAGTACTACATAAAGGCCTTCGTAAAACGTGTTAATTATGTTAGTCAGCTTTTGTGGTATACCGTAGTGTCTTAGCAACTTCCACAGGGTTGGCCTGTCAACATTATCGAACGCCTTCTCATAGTCAATAAAGTTGATGTATAATGGTGAGTTCCACTCCAGGGATTGTTCTAATATAGTTCTCAGTGTGGCAATCTGGTCAGTGCATGATCTATCCTTTCTAAAACCCGCTTGTTGGTCTCTAAGATGGGTGTCTATTGCCTCTCTCATTCTGTTTAGCAGCACATTGTTAAATACTTTGCTTGGTATGGATGGCAGATTTATTCCTCTAATTTTGGAGAAATTAGATTTAAAAAAAATATTTTTCATACATATGCGCACCTATTTCAAAATTAAAACAAGGGCATTAATAATTATATAGGAGATATTTTTTAAAAATTCCTTTAAAATTATTTTTTTATGTTGGGAAAAACCAAAGGGAGCGGCTGGGTTGGACAATCTTAAGCATAATAATCAGGTGATATTTTTTAAATTCAGATTTTTAAAATTTTCATTTTCGTAATTCTAGTTTAACTGTTAACCTCACTGTCATATTATAATGTTCACTACAATTTTTATTTCCGTTTCTACTCTTTGGCCAAAATTATGCTCCCATTATTTTCACATCGAGTACAACCCTGTCAACCCCAAACAGAATGCGATGATATAACATATTGTTATGGTATTTGCATGTGCAAGGTACTTCACCCACTTCAAAAAGAAATCCTTGTTCCATTTGAAATGACTTTGCAGTGCCTTCTGTTATTGGCATGAAGGAATAGCGTATGATAAATATACCTTTACAATACGATCTGAGAAAATGATGAATTTTATATTAACATTTTAGCACTATAAATCTTTGTTTACCCATTCCTTATTTCTGATGTAAATTTTATATTGTATTATTTAAAAAAAGAAAGATAAAGAGCCATGAAAATTATTGATTTCAATCTGGATCACGATGGATATACTAACTATATTATCTTCTCCATCTTGTCTGTCTGTCTTGGTGAATTAGTGATGAGTCAGTAAAAAAATGTATTTCGCCCCCCCCCCCCGGCGCTCTATTAGTGGGAATTTTAAAATTATTATTTGCCAAATCTCTTTTAAAGAGTGTATTCAACAATTTCCCATATGTCATGCCTCTACCTACACGGCAAATGGGAGACTAGGTAATGAGTCAATTTTTGTATAAGAAGTAAACTACGTTTGGGCCCCCGTCTCCAAACAGTGTTAATTCAAATATTTTTTCCACCTGTAACCATGGCAGGAGAGTACTAAATAGCTTCTCAAAATATGCAGGCTTCTACCGGCACGGGAAGAGGGAGAATTAGTGTTAATTCTGTTTTATATAGCCCATATTAGGAAAAACAATTTGCCCTCCATGAGTGGGAATTATAAAATTATATTTTGCCAGTCACTGTCGTGAGGGTATATTCAACAACTTCCCAAAGTTTCATGATTCTACCTAGACGGAAAATTGAGAATAAGCGATGAGTCAGCCAGTGAGTCAGGGATTTGCCTTTTAGTAGTATACATGAATAAAAGCATGATAATGTGATAATAGTTATTTTTCAAGTATACAAAAAATATATTGTAATTTCTCATGTCACTACATATGTGTGTAACGGCGATGCAAAGAGGCACCAAAAAACTTTATAAAGGAAACATTTCCACAGCTTCACTGCCACTTTTGGTGGTTAAATAGCTTATGTGTTATACACACAATTTTTTTACCACGTTTTTTTATTTATTGGCTTTATTTCCTGTTAGTCTGGCCGAAAAAGTTCAAATTTTACAACGTGAAACTAAACAACTTCTAATCGGCCTTGAGATCTCAGGTAGATTTTGGATGAAAATCCTGTGTATCGAAATTTCAGATCATCGATCGAATGTACCGTAATTAAATTAATGCATTTTAAAAAAGTTTATCTCTATATAGCACATGTATCCATCTGTTGTTGACATTCACTCGCCACCGGAGTTCACCCCTTGACCACATTGCAGTGGTATTAAAACGATTGGCGAGCGTTGATGAGATATTTGGTATAAAAATAGAGGTAAAAGATAAAAAAACAACAACCAAAAACACGTTTTGATAAGTGGACTAAAAATTAAGAAAATAATTGAAAATTATAATTTCAAGTACTTTGATTTAATTTGAATAAAAACGTGTGGTAGGTGCTTCAAAATCCTATTCTTATTTAGAAATACAACACAAAGATAGGTGTTTAATATAAAAAATAAAGATACATGACTTAGAAGACAAAATAGAGATCTATAAGTGAGAGAATGTGTGAACTGCATATTTAAAACTTAATAAGCGCCCGCCCCACGCTTTTATTCATAGATAAAGCAATTAATTAAAACAAGGAAATACAAAAAAAAATTTAAGATAATCTTACAGATTTAAAGAAAGCAAACTTTTCTAATTCAGTATTTAATAAAAAAAATCATATTAAGCCTGGTCCCTTTTGGAACTCAGGACGTGTTAGCGCATTTTCGTATTATTTATCAGTACTTATGTTAGATATCAGCATTATATAGTTATCAGTAATTGTGTTTAGATTTTAAACATATTTTTATGAATTTTCTTGTGTAATGAATATACCTGAATTTTTTTTTAATTTAAAAGTCATTTCTTGACATTTAAATTTTTTTTATTTTCTCTTTAATCTAACTACAAGTGGTTTGTGGTCACTGAAATAGGACTCATAAATGAAACATTCTAAATTGTAATCAGCTAATCGCCCAAATACTCCGTCAATTGTTGTTTGATAGATCGTGGTTGCCAATCTTGTTGAAAGTAGTTGAATGTTGAAGCTTGTTTCGAAAAAGTTTTCAATTTCTGCCCATGGGCCGCAAATATCTTGATTGAAGTCACCACAAATGTTGACGTAAAACTCTCTAAACTTTTAAACATATTCTAATGACGTCAACAACAACAACAACAAAAAAACTAATACTTTTGATAATACTAAGACTTCCGGCAATGGCGACCGTTGCCTGCGCTAATGTTATCTCTCGATTCGCAATGTTTTTTGGTAGTTTTAACGGGTTTTTTTTAAAGGATCGAGTAACTGAGTGTTGATGCACAAATGGCAGGTCAGGACATACAAAAAACATATATACATCATGGGTCTAGGACTTATGGTTGCTGAGATCTAGGGTGATGACAGAGGGACAGACGGACAAAACGGGTGCAATAGCGCATTCGACTTCTCGAAAATGCGCTAAAAACAGATACAAATTTTCGTTCTTACTGCCCGGAATTCGGACGTGAATTGGATTGCCGATTAAACAAGATAGCAAACATAAACTATTAACATTTAAAGAGTTTCAAAATGTAAGATTAGTCATATACCAACGTATGAGCGTAGGAATAGGACGTAATTACCTTCTGTATAGAAAGAGTTTCTATAACAGATGAGATACAATAAGATCAAAATATGAGATGATTATTTGTAGCGTTAGTTTTGTTTTCTTTTAATTGCCATAAAAAAAAGAAATAATTTTCTCATCAGCCCTGTAATAGTATAAAGCCAAATTCTTCTTCACGCCACTGATTCATATAGTGAACAAAATTTAGTAATACAATTTGTTTATAAAATTTCTAGTAAAAAAAATCAATGCAGTATAAACAATTAATTGAAATGTCTAAAAAATAAAATGTTTAAAATGTGTAAAAAACACCAAATCTGCAAAATACAGCCCCATCAAAATTCAGTCATACTTTTTAAACCAAATTTCTTACAGTTATTCATTTTAAAATTATGTACAAGAATAAAAACAGAAACTTAAAAGAACGGTTGTAACAGTGTTAAAAAGAGAATCACAATAATTTTCTTATTTGAGTTATAGGTCGTGTAGAAACATCATCGCTGTGGCTACAAGCGAATTTACTCCAACATGTGAGAGTTTCTTGTTATGCTTTTGATCACTTAGAGGAAACTTCTGTAAATAAAAAACATTTCAGATTTTACTTTGGAAGAATTTATATGAATTAGGAATGTGGCCTAAAAATATGTAATATAATATAATTTAATTTTCTGAAAGTTGTGTGTGCATGTGTGTGTGCATTGTCAATTTAAAAGAATTCATAACGTTTTCAAAGAGAAGAGTTCCCTTTTTGTGTAGAGCTAGAAGTATAAGAAAAAAATAATTAAATCCCCAATAAAATAGTTAGACTACATCATTTCCATTTAACTGTGTCATAGCTTGAAATTCTCTCTCTCTAAATTTACGAGCAATGTTTATTCACAACTCATTAAATACCTATGACGGAAACAAAGGTGTAGCCATTGTGAGGCAGGGGGGCTACATGACCCAGACTTGACTTTGTTAAGGGCGGCAACCCTCTTGTCGTTAGACAGCTTGTAAGAGTGAATGTGGTATAAGAATGTGGAGCTCTTTAGCCAAAAAAGAGAATATAATAAAATAAAAAAGGAATTATCCTAAAAATATGAGATCAATATCACTGATACAAATGCGACTGAACTTTTTTTTTTCTTTTAAGTCCCATAACCTCTTTTTATAGAGGTCGTAGAGGATAATGTTTCCATTAGAATATTTTCGGGCTAAATAGACACTGGCGGCGCCCATCCCTCTCCAGGTCAGCGGAGGACTTTCTAAGCGTTAGTCATTGCACAACATTTTTATAGTGGCTTTTCGTGGGCTACCCAGCCGTCAAACTTTACTGAACTTTACAGAAAGAAAAAGTAAAGTAGTATGAGAATGCGTGAATTAACTGCTGATAATATAATTTAATTGTTCAAATTTGACTGCCACGCTCTTGTTGTCGAAGCAAATTTAACTGTATCATTTTACTTATTTAAAGCATGCGTTCATCGAATGTCCCGGGCGGCACTCTTTTGTAGTTGATGTATTTTTCGTAATACCAATAAGATTCTAAATTCCGTAATTTTAGTTAAACTCTTTGGCAAATAGCATTCTTCAGTAATTTTCACATGGAGTGCCAACCTGTCGAACCTGACACTGCGTGTGATGATGTACATGACACTTTTTGGTGGTATCTCTAACTGCGCCAGTAACAACGCCCACCTCACTTACACATTTTTTCCTTTTTAAAAAATGTTGGCTGAGTCTTTTCTTGTCAAATCAATAGAGCTTTTTGCCACAAGCTGCTAAAGAAGATATGTTTTACGGTCTTTAAAGCACCATTAGTCTAGTAGTCTGTTACTCTTGGTACGCAATTTTAGTGCGCAACAATAACATGCACTTTTTCCGTGAAGAAACTTTCTAGCTTTAGCATTCTTACCGAAGGGATATTTTAATTAAAGATCAAATTACAATAGGAAAAAAGTATGTATTTACTTTGATATCTAACTCTCTTTATGTTACAACGACTCAATCATGTGCAACGAAGACGTTGGTAGATCTAGTTTAAACAAAAAATTAATTCCACATAGTACAATGTGCAGTTCTTTCACTCGTCAACATGACATATTTCATTAAAGAACCCCACTTTATTCATGAAATTCCCCCAGGCCTATCACAGTCTTCACCTATTGCTGCAAAACAATATAATACCCTACATTTTTTCTACTCATTGATTAGAATTTATTAACAAAAATGTTTGCGTTACATTACTTTAACAGTTTAGATAAGAAAATCAGGTAATGTCTAAACTCTTTCAATTTAAATTAACGTTACTTCGTTTTAGTAAAGTGGTACCTCGGTATACGTCTGCTTTGGAATAACTCTAACTTGTTATATGTAGTGTTTACACGCGTACTATTTTACTTGGTATACGACCTTTAATTTGGAATACGACATTTACCTCACATGTATGTTAGTATCATACAACGACTCAAGCAATAAATGTGAATTTGCACGTGATGTTTTGTTTTTCTCTTAAATTTGTAGTAAATTCAGTAACTATGAGCTATGAGAAATTTAATGAGAGGAGCAAAGCAACGAAAAAATTGTTAAAATGTTCCATTTAGGCTGCGCGGCTACGCGGCAGTGCATATATCTGAACGACGCCGCGCAGCAGTTTAAAATTACCGTGCAGCTAATATTGTTAAATATTGCACGACAAATGGATGCTGTGAAACTTTGCACAATAGTTTTTTTATACTTTGCATATGTATCAACGAACCTCAGAGGCAAAATTGATAACCATAGATGTGAAAAAGAGATTGGTATTCAAAACTGACAAGAGTAACACCATTAGTTAAATAATTAAACCTTGAAACACTAGAGGATAAAAGAACCAAAAGTAAATTAGTAATTATACATAAAGCAATTAATTCTAATTTAGAAATACAACACAAAAATACAACCCTCAGACAGACATAAGGTTAAAAACACCTTTCTTATCCCGTATGCAAGAACAAACACATACACGTTTTCTATCTTTCCGTCCGGAATTCGGGCGGGGTATGGGTCGTCTGGAGAAACAGGAAAGTCAACACTTTATCATAAAAAAACTCTAATAAGAATGCTGAACAAAACACAAACCATAGATAAACGTAGGACGCAATAATCTTCTATATAAAAGGAGCGTCTGTAACAGATAAGATAAGATACATGTAGCATACCGAAGGTCGTGAACGGCGATTTCTATGATTGCGAAAAACAAAGAGGTTATAAATCGGTTCCAAAGAGGGGGAAATCTATTACTAAAGGAAGATCAGCGACATTAGAACATGTTGAAAAATTGCTTTTCAACTGAATAACAGGGAAAAAAGTTCTTTTTAAATCCTTTATATGGTTTCTGAGCCGTGCGTGCATGCCGAAAAAGCTTTGGATCGATTTTTAACCCATTTTCTCGTAAGCTAGAGAGCTGAAATTTTGCAGGCAGACTCGTGCCGGTGATAAAAATTAGGTATTAAAGTTTCAAATAAATCGAATGTACAGTAATTGAATTTTTAAATTATTTCTATATAATCTTTTTATATCATGTTAATTTTGAGATAGAGTATCGTTGGACGTATTCTGTTCAACAACCTGTAATTGAATTATTGAGTTTTAAAATTATTTCTATATAATCTTTTTATATCATGTTAATTTTGAGATAGAGTATCGTGGGACGTATTCTGTTCAACAACCTTTCTTGTCGCGCAATGAGGTGCACGTTACACTGACAATACTTTTTAAAAATATACTCACAATCGGTGCGCATTAAATTAAACACGTTTTACGAGACATAACTAGAATTTGGTATTTTCGGATTGTTTAGCCCTGCGTATTATAATGAACATCTTTATAGTAATGTCTCGTAGATAAAGGATTTATAGTGCAAAAATTTGGTTTCTACGTTTTTTTTTTATAAAAAAGTTTTTGTTTACCTTATTGTAAAGCACACTTTATTTTATACAATTACGTCAATAAATGTATGATATGGTATCAGATATATTATTATGATTTTGTTCTTCGTGAAAATGAATTAATCACTTTCCCTTTATTATAGAAATATGTTTCTTTGTACGTCCTGTTTAATATAAGTCCAAGGATCTATAATGGCTTAATGAAGTATAACACTGTAACGACTGTATTTCTTACTAGAATCAATTTCGTCAAGTGGCCATCTAGTTTACTGAATGTACATCTTATTTTGAATTTAATGATAAATTTAAATAATTGAAACATTTCCAACGATATTTTCTTCTTACCACCAAATTTTGTATGAGGATCATTAATTATATGTGTTGCTTTATCTAATCGTGCCTTCAGTCTGTCGTCAATGGCTTTTTCCTCAATTTTTTCTAGCAATTTTTTCTCGTGTTCACGGAGAAGTGTACACATTTCCTTCACCATTGACTCACCTAGTAAAAAATGTAAATACATTCGTAAAAAATGTGCTTTGATCTTAAATATAACCATATTCTAACTATAAAAAATAACAACTGAACACCTACCAAGCAACAAGCTGAATGTACGCTCATATATCTACTCACCTAACTACCAACACAACAAACCATAAGCCTCTATATTTGTCCTAAGTAACCCATACAAAACGAAGAATTTTGTTTTGTGTGCTTCAAAATTTTTTAAAATTGATATCACCAAAAATAATGGTTAAAGAAATATATTTTAAAAAATATCAGTTTTTTATATTTTTAAAACTAGTTTCTCTATTTTAAGTTGCTTCATTTTCTTACTAACTGAAGACAATTCCTTGGCCCATTCTTCTTTAACATCGTACAATAATATTTATGTAGAACAAAGAAACGAATTATTTCGTTATTGTATCATTGTTAACAAAGAATTCTATCTTAAAAATGTAAAGATAATATACAATAACAGTTATAAGGAGTAAAAAAACAACCTATTAATTTATATCACTAAAATTAATAAACAGAAATAGCATAAAACTTAGTTTTTACTCGTTTCTCTGTTAAGTTTCTTAATTTCCTCATGAAGTGAAGACAATTTCTTGCCCAATTCTTCTTTAACAAAATGCAGTTCCTCATGAACTGAAGACAATTTTTTGTCCCATTCTTCTTGAACACTATTTAATAATTGTACTGGGGAAAAGAGTAAATTGTCATTATATCTTTTGTACAGCATAATTCTTTCGAAAATTTGAAAGATAAAATACAGTTTATTTTATAAGAAATGCAAAGAATGTCGTTTAGTTGTTTTTAATATTCAGTTAACATAAAAAAAGTTAACAACACACACGTATGTTTTCATTTCCTTCGGTGATATGTTTCTTCAAAGCAAGTTCAGTGGCCGCAATTTTCTCACCACTTCTAGTCTGTTCTTTGTCTGTGGAGAAAATAAATGGTGCGATAAAATGTTTATTCTTTACATTTTTATATTACGATTGTTATGAGAGCAAATAAATGAAAAAGTCTTAACGTTGTGTTAGTTTCTTTACATGATCCCTACAACTGTTTTGGTTATAATTATAATATACTGATATGTAGCATTGGTCGGAAATAAAATGTGTATAAAAGATCATAACCACTTGATAAATTTCTATAAAAAATCTCATATAATTGAACGTTTCTCTTATGAGTTTTTATTATATGTTTGAACGCGCTGGTTTTTAAAACCTGTGTTAACATTAAAAAAAATATTAAAAAATAGATTCTTTTATTAACTTTAAATGAAATAACGTTACAGCCTAGCCTCTGAATTTGGGGTGGACCTGAGGACATCATTCCCGTGAAGAGGCTAGTGCAGTGTTGAGATCCACTGGGTCACTTATGTGAGACCCACTGGGTCACTTATATGAGACCCGCTTGGTCACTTATGTGAGACCCACTGGGTCACTTATATGAGACCCGCTTGTTCACTTATATGAGACCCGCTTGGTCACTTATATGAAACCCGCTTGGTCACTTATATGAGACCCGCTTGGTCACTTATATGAAACCCGCTTGGTCACTTATGTGAGACCCGCTTGGTCACGTATATGAGACCCGCTTGGTCACTTATATGAAACCCGCTTGGTCACTTATGTGAGACCCGCTGAATCATCACACACCGACTTCTCTGCACGCCTGTGCTGTCTCTAAACATGTCTCTACTTCCCAACTGTACTGTCCAATGAGATCGCAGGTTACATTTGGGAGTTTGGCGTCTATGGTTCCCCGATATAAACAGAAACAAGGTCACTCAGTCTTTTTCACCGCAATCACGCCAGAAGATAAACAATGTCTAATTGTTTAACCGATAATTCATTGAGCCTGGTTGGCTAAAGAAAATTGGGAAGTGTGTTAAAATTTGTCTGTCAGTTATTACTTGTGCAGTTTATTTCTGTAATATGTAGGGCGGAAATTAACGATCAATTTCTCGATTAATCGTTAAAATGTTTAAACGATTAAATTTATTTTTAAAGATTTATAGACCAATCACTTACAAATTATTGGAAGTCATAAAGTAAACAAAAGTAATTTGAAAAAAAAAAATAGCGGCTGATAAATAATAAATTTCCCTGCCGATTACACGAACATTTTGTTTCTAAACATCGACAATCAAAATGGTGATACAGTTTGCCTACAATTGTTCTAACACTTGGCCTACTTATCAAATCAAATGAAAAACGTATTAATCTGATAGCAGAAATGGAGTATTTATGACCCAGGGACAGAAAATCAAGACAGCTCTTCTGATGAAATACTGCTTTACAAAATCGAAATGATAGCGCCTGAATCTATTAACCCTATACCATGGTGAAAACTTCATGAACATCGATATGTGCTTGTATCATTCCTTGCCAAGACCGTTTTGTGCATACATGTTACCTCAGTTCCATGTGAATGATTGTTCAGCTCGACTGGATATATTGGTAATTAGACCAGCTCACACTTGAACCGACTAATTTCAACAACTTTGTCTTTTTGTGTAGTTGGTTAAAAGATGGCATTTAAATTAGACATTCCGGTTTTAGTTAGATTTTTAACATAAATGTTAATATTTAATCTTTATCGAAATTAACGATGAATTAATCGTTAATTGTTCACAAGTTAACGATTAAATTAAAATTAATCGTTAACAGCCCAGGTAATAAGTATTATATTTAGATATAGATCTACAGTGTGTTATATTTGCGGTTGTTTTGTATTAATTTATTGATGTAAGTGTGATTAGTAGTGAGTTAATGAATGTCATATCTTTTATTTTTTTTAGACTCTACAGTTGGAGTAAAAGTAAGAGTATAGAAAGAGCATAGAAGAAGTTTAATGTAAGTATATAAAGAATCAAGAATGTAAAGCCAGCTAGAATCAGCCACCCGAAAAACAAAACCCGTATTTTTGACTGACAGTCGATCTTCATGGGAACGCCAGACTGCAAGTAACAGGCGGAGGTGTCGCACTAGTTTAGTTAAGATCAAATAAAGACTTCAAACGTAATTCAAACCCGTTCGCTTCACTGTCACTTTGTTCTATTGCAATGATTGTTGTCACTGTCACTTTGTTCTATAGCAATGATTGTTGTCACTGTCACTTTGTTATATTGCAATGATTGTTGTCACTGTCACTTTGATCTATATCAGTGATTGTTGTCACTGTCACTTTGTTCTATAGCAACGATTGTTGTCACTGTCACTGTGTTCTATAGCAATGATTGTTGTCACTGTCACTTTGTTCTATATCAATGATTGTTGTCTGTATTCACAGTGGACAAAATAAAAGTGAAGCGTGACCAGAACGTTTAGTCAGGTGTATAGCTCACCCTTTAAATCCAGGCCAGCCGACTGAAATAGGGAAATATAAATTATTAAAATAATGTCAACACAACATCATATAAATAACAAGCGTTCAAAGTCAATGGCATGATGTGAAGCTTTTAACAAAAGTAGATGATGCAACTTAGTTAAAGATTTAAGCCTATCTAAAAAAATATTTTACAATATCCTGTAACTTTTACCGTATGAGTGATATTTAGAGTTTATATTTTACTTATCAATGAACACTGATACATCTGAAGCAATTTCCATGTCGCTACTATTAATTTGTGTCATTTTATGAGTCATACTTCTAAATATTTCATACTCACATGATGTTGAGATTTGAACTTAGCCATTAAGTAAATTTTATAAAGAACGTTAATTCAACCAAAATCTCCGTACGCAGCCGAATAGGCAATGATTAATAAATGGCTCCACCATTTCTAGATATAGATTTCTACATCGATTTTATTTTAACCAGCACTGACTTGCTTTAAGACCAGGAAGTGAATCTAAGAAATATACTTGAACTCTCACTGCGGCTATTGGCAGTTTGAAATCATGAAATATAATGTTTTTCTTTTGTAATCATCTGGAATTTTTTAAAATAATAATTGTTATTAAGATTATGTGCATTTTTTGGTTAAAATGATTGCTTCAGGCTGCATGTAAAAATGCAACTTACTTAATTACGGAAATTCTATGGAAAAATTCAAATTTAAATATGAAAATGGATTAGTTTATTTTCTGTGTTAGATAGCAATTAACAATAACCAAATCTTAACAGCAGGTGGCACTTTAAAGAAAACCTTTTGGTTGCAGAATAAATATTATCTAGAAAGAAACATTGCTATTTGAAACACGTTAATGATATTTACCCCAGCAATGATAATAGCGGTATATTTTTTTAGACCAAGCTCATATCATATCATATCATGTCATATCATGTCATGTCATATTATCATATCATATCATATCATATCATATATCATGTCATATCATATCATATCATATCATATCATATCATATCATATAACGTCATGTCATATCATGTCATATCATATCATATCATATATCATGTCATATCATATCATATCATATCATATCGTATCATATCATATCATATAACGTCATGTCATGTCATATCATATCATATCATATGTTTCTTTATCTTTATCTTAGATATACAGACGCTCCATCTATGCAAAAGATAATTGCATCCACAGACCATCAGAGATGATCTGTTGGCAAGTGATGTAGCGGTCACAGGCCACGGCTATAGGGGTTCCACGCATTACCCCAGCCACCTAACTATTGTCTAGTTAGGTACCCATTCGCAGCTGGGTGACTCGGGGACTCCTCAGGTCCCGAGAACAAATCCTCACCCTCATGTGGATTCGAACTCGTGACCATCGGTATGACAGTTGAGAGCGCTACCTCTCGACCACCACGTCCCTTTATATCGCACATATAAAGGAAAAAACTATAATTGGTACCTTGCCCCCCGCCCTTCCAGTGAGTGTTAATTTAAACAATGTGTTCGTCTGTTATCATTGCATGCGTGTACTCAACATCTTTGCTCCTACCTACAAGGGAAGATGGAAAATTAGCGTTGATTCTGTTTCATAATGCCTGTATAAGGAAAAAACCGCTTTATTTGGTCCCTGGCGGCCCATGAATGGGAATTTTAAAATTTATTTTTCTGCAATTATCGTCACAAGAGGATACTCAACAACTTCCCGAAACTAAATGCTTCTACCTACACGGGAAGTTGGAGAATTGGTGATGAGTCAGTCAGTGAGGGCTTTTCCTTTTTATTAGTATAGATTTAAAACGTAATATTCTATTCAAAGGTTGCTATTGTGAAGTCAATGTCAAATACATACACGATTAAAGTAGATCTTTCTGAAAAGCAAGGTGGATGCTGTGTTGTGTGTATGTGTGGGGGGGGGGGGAAGGGGTGCTCGCTGGTCTAGCAGTTGTTATAAATCAGATCATAATGAGCAGGTATCTAAAAAAAACTCCAGCAGACAACAAAGAGTAATCGTAATTAATTCGGCGCCAAACTATATCCCGAAGAAGAAATAAAATATATTTATTAGAGAAAAAACAACAACAACCCTCGCAAACAAAAGCCAGGAGGTCGTGCATGGTTTTGATCTTCAAGGTTTTATGATTCATAATAATATCTTGGCCGAGAAATATTACACTCAGAGACCTCAAAAATTTAGGGCACCCCTACCCCCTCCACCTTGTCCCTAGATCTGGTCTCATGCCAAGCACAAATCAATTATGTTATTGACCAGTAAAAAAAAGTCCATATCCTGTTTCAGATTTAAATATTTTGAAACGTACCAGGATTCCTGGAAATTACCTGTTCAATTTTTCTTATCTGATCTGTTAAAAACGCCTCTTCTATATTGACGATTATTGCGTCCAACACTTATCCAAACTTAAGCATTAAATTTTATAAAAAGTTTTACTTCTCTACCATGTGTTATAAGAGTCCCATAATGAGTGAATTAGGATCGTTGTCTATCGTCAGTATAAATCCTCTTACCCCTCAAGTATTGGAATAGAGCAAAGATATTAAACATGTTAAATTATTTTACTTTTGTATTACTTTGTGTATTTTTATATTTGATTATGTCAGAACGATTTCATTACTTTAGAAAGTTTTTATATCCGTTTCTCTGTAGTTAGATGTACAACGTTATACTAAAAAAAATAAGGAATTAATATTTTAAACATAATTATTCCACGTTGAGAATAATTTCACTAGATTGTTTTTTGCAGAAAAAATAGTTTTTAAAAAATGTGAGAGGAAAAAACTCTCTTTGTCTAGAGTCTAGAGGACAAAATCATTAATGTTATAACGGTTTTAGCGAAAACACTTCTCCTTTTGCTGATACATAATCAAATAAGTTTTATCAATGCTCAAGATTCGAAAGAAATTATTTAGTTATAATAATTTGTATTTATCCAAACATCATTGTGTGTTTATTTGCAATATTTTCTTGCCACTCAGGGTTACTTTTGAAAAATTTATTTCTAAAAATCAACATTCTAGTCAGTAACAAACGATTTTATTACCTAAGAAGGCTAATAAGAATGAAGTGTAAATAACAAACTTTTAAATTTCAAATGTCCTTTAAAAACAGAAAAAGAAAAAAAAAATCGACGCGTTTGTATTGATTGGAAATAATCTCTATACAGTTCTTGGAATCCTAAACGTGTTCGATGAAGCATGAAGCGCTCTATGTGTTCGATTCCCGACATGGAAGACTGCGCTTCAAATGGTAAAAAACTGCATTCAATTAACCCGAAATAGATTTTTTAAACTGGTAAATAGCTTAGTGATATAACCTTGGAACAGTTTGGCAGAGTACCAGCTCTAGAGATAAACAAGGAGAGTTGTGCGTCTTAACTGTGGCATATTTTAAAAGGTGTATGTTATGTCTAATAAATAATATTAATTGTCAATGTTGAAGACATCAACAGTCCACGTCATTTTGGTTATAAAATAAAAATATTTTAAAAAAAGTTTTAAAGATACCACGTTTTGTGAACTAAAAAGAAGAAAATAAATTTTTTCTTGGGCTATGTTGGAACTTCCCTTCCCCTGGGCTGAGCTAGAACTGTTTTGTTGGTTGCACATTGTGGACATTTTGTACATACACACTCTTACACACCAAAATATTTTCGAACTAAAAACGTCGGGCGCATTCGGCTGAAATTTGGTCTATTAATGCTATTACATTAAACTTTTCAGTTTCAAATTCCTCCACAGTCTATATATGATACTTCATTTAATTTCACAGGGCAATTCAGCCTTTTTTTATGTTTGCTTTTTTTTCTCCATTATAGTAAGGACCTCGTGATCAATCTAATATTATATTCCAAATAAAAAAAAAGCTTATTTTATGTTTTGGTTTTATTCTACTCTACCAATTTCACAGCAATGTGGCGATTTTTCAATGCTATGGAAAAATAGCGGAAAGCTAAAAATTGTAAATAAAATCAATATAAATTTTTAAAACTTAATTAAGCTCTAAATGATTTAAAACAATCAAAGAAGGTCGCATCTAATTAAATTCAATATAGTTCTACATTAAGCACAAACTATGTGTAAGTTTAAAAGCAAAAAATGAAAATCTCTTGATAAATGGAAATATACGCATGTAAACGGTAAACGTTGCAATAAATCTCTTCATGGGCAAAATTAAATAAAAACAAGTATTCAAATTGAATTTAAAAAAATATTAATTACTATGCCAAATTAACATCATTTATTATATAAATAAGGACTTCGATAAAAGTCGCAATAATAGATCGATAAATGAATTGTGTAATTATAAAAAAAATAAATAAAATAAAATAAAGCTTTATTAAATGACATATCTATAGTAGATTTAATTTTACTAATTCTTTCATAAGATAACTTACACGATTAAGAAAATTAAATTTACATAATATAATAAAACACTTTATCATAGGAAAATAATTTTAAAATATTTTTATTCAAAAAAAATTTCATCACAGAAACGAAAAGAAAAAAGAAGGGCACAGTTACTTAATAAAGATACATGATATAAGAAAGGGAGTGCAGTATCAACAATTTACATAATCCACAACTGGGAAAAAAAAAGATTCCACAGTTACGTAAAATTGTGGATTTGGTTTAATACCCAATCGTATTATAGATCTATTTTCCATGAAGATCCTATCATGGTTAATGCTCCCATATATACTGCCAGTAACTGCAATTTTTAAAATCCGAATGTAATCAGCAATGTTGAAGTGTTTATAGATAGAACGCAGGCCCTGATTATTTATATTTAATAGGTGTTTGATACATCAACTTATCAGGAGACGACATGTCTTCCCCATGGAGACTTGTTTTCGCCTCTTGCAAAGAATTAAATAAATTAATTTGAGATTTAAGCTAGAAACGATATATTACTATAATTTTCAGAAGAGGATAGCAATGCTATCTATTTTAATCACACAAGGGCACAACACAATTAAAACAGTTTCGATTTTTATCTATGTGTGCAAATGTTTTCTTTAATAGCAAATAGATGTATTTTTATTTAAACATTTATGAGACTTCTATCACTCCCGAAAGCCATGAGGATTAGCCAGTTGTTAAGAATCACCTGGCGGGCCATAATGTTTAAGAATACGAACAGTTAAAACAAACATAAAGCGATTATAATTGTCAGAAAATGTTGAATTTAGATTGTACTGTTTGATAATACATTGAATATGATGAAACAGCGTTCGTTAAAGATATGACATGTGTCAAAAAGAAATTCTAGCATTAATTTTTAACCTCCTTTCCCCAAAAATCTGCATCTTCACTTAACCAAGTCTCAGAAGTTGTGAAATATGAATCGAGTTTGTTTGAGTATAGGACGTTGAAAACAACAGGTAAAAAAATTGTTTTCTGTAGACTTGTCATAAATTGATTGAGATATTACTTATTATGGCGTCCCAGAAATCGGACCTTCATGGAAAAGTTGTGGTAATCGATTATCCATGGTTACATTGTATTTATTAACACAATATCGTCAAACAAAAGACATGTCTGAATGAACCTTGTTAAAGAAATGTCATTGTTACTGTTGGTCTAATCCAATTCTTTTCAGGAACGGTTCACGTATGACACCTGATACAAATATGCCGCTTCAATTACTGTAACCCGCAGCCATTCGTGTCCATAGCAGCGTTAATGGTATATATATATATATATCAAATAAAACATGTTAAAACCTTTTCTTATCTGCATCATATAAATCCATAAAGTGTATTGATGAATTGTTTAAAACCTTCTTTATGGAATATAAAGCAGACAAAAGACCAAAGTAGTATAATACATAAAGCTATTATTCTAGCTGGGAAATACAAAACAAACATAATCTGATACATTTCTCAGATAAGATATATGGATAAAAAACACTTTAAAAAATTCTATTTTTTTCCGTCCGGAATTTGGGTGTGGTATGGGTAGCCAAACAAACCAGGAAGACCAACACTTATACAACCTTTAAAAATCTATATAATAATGCAGGACTAAACACAAACCATGGATAATCGAAGGACGCGATAATCTTCTGTATAGATAGAGCACCTGTAACAGATAAGACAGTTTGTCAAAGTACAATATTATATTTAACGCTGTCAAACCACCAGAAGCCGCAGTGCGGTTTAAGTATATTAGTCAGATTAACTTCCTTCTCTTGAACCCCCCCCCCCCCGGTCTGATTAATCAAAAATAAAATCAATTTATTAATCTATATGTAGAACTGTTGAGGCCATTTGTCTATCATTGGCTGTCTGGCTGTGTACGGAGTTCTTCTTGAATTAACTAATTAAAAACTTTTCTCAATGGCTGACTCGAAGTTTCAACATCAGGTAAGTAGTCATTATTTAGAAGTATGACTGATAGAATAAACAAAAAGTAAGTGTAAATACCGGGGCATTTCATGAATTAAAAATAATAATTAAATATTAAAAAGTACATAGATTGTATTTTGTGTATTTTATTATAATAAAATTAAAAGATTATTAAAGTACTTCGTCGCCCCCTGATTTTTTTAAAAGAGCCTTACATGAATGTCTTACCAAATAATTTTTATGCTTATTTTTAGTTGCTTTTTTAAAACTTGAGTTTTAACTTTTTTTTAAAATAACTGTTTTTCTCGATATTTTCAAGGATTTTTTTTTTGCCCAAAAGTCTCATAGCTTTTGCCGCATCTAGATTTACTGATGTGTCTTTTCTTCACGTTTTTAAAGTGATCTTTGATAAATCTGAAATTTGTTCAACAATAGTCGACATATTATGTGTAAAAATGAAGAAAATTGATTTTCCATCGGATTATGTGAAATAAATGCATGCATTTCAGACAGTTGCTGTTTGACGTGCTGTATCTTAAGAGATTATAGAGAATTATAAAATTAATTATGTTCAACGATGATTCTCTAGAGGCGTTGCTTCTTAAAGAGCCCATTTACTTTTTATTTTAGTTTTCATGTGTTTTATGTATAAAACAAATTATTCATTTACCGTATTTTCACGCAAATTCTCCGCACACGCATATACCATGCAGAATGCTTAGATCCTGTAAACAAGTTGTGGTATTAACCGGCCACGCTTATACCCCGCACTATTCCTCCACATTTGAGAAGTCATATCACGCTGAGCCACTCTAGTTGAATGCACTATATATATATATATATGTATATTTAAAGATATAATTTATATGAAGAATTTCATAATTTTTGTTGTTGTATGAATAGCTTTAGATTACTGCAAAATGGCACGCCTTGACCTAAAAGAACACAATGGAAACTCAAGACGTACTTCAATTGATACAGTTTACGAGGTGAGTAAGATTTGTAGAAAAAATCTGAACTATTATGTACTAATATTACATATATATATGTATGTATATATATATATATATACAAGTAGAATATACATTTATCTAAAATAATGGAAAAAAACAACAGGGCATTGCATAGTTGCATTTGCTCATAATTTTAAATAAACGGTGATTTATGGTATCTTTATGGTGTTTAGTGACTGAGAGACCTTAAAGCTAACATGAACAACACTTTTGCTCATCGTAATTTTCAATAAGTCAGGGCCTCTTTTATATTCAAATTGCAATAAAAAGAAACAGCCGTTGACTGAAAAGTTAAAAGCAATATGACGGAGAGAAGTAAAAACAAGTAATGGTGACGAATTAAGTTTTAATAATCTTATAAATAAATTTAGAATTATGTTTTTTTTGCAACGAGTTTTGATGTAGTGATATGAACGTTATAAGTGACGAATAACAATATTTCACATGGCTCTAGGAGAAATAGTTATAATTTTGGCGGAAAATTAAAAAAAACTCAGAATTATATTCGACGAAACAAATAGTAAAGTAGACTTTTAACATATATTTTGTAAACATCAACGAAAAGTGGAGAGAAGACCAAAACCGAAAACCAGAAAGAAATTTATTCAAAGTGAAACCTAATGCAGAACAACCAGTTCTAGAACAACAGTTTATTGCTACAAAAAATGAAAGTTCTTTAGAGCAAGAGATATCAACCGTGTTTTCATTAACAAATGTGTTTTTTTCAACTACCGTATTGACTCATTCTATAGGCCATTATTATAGGAAACTAGATTCAAAATGCGGCATAGCATACACAGAAGACTTGCCCATAGATAGCGCAAATGAGGCTAGGAAGAAATGGACACACACAGCACCACAGAGAAATGAAAACACTGTAAACCGCTCTACGATGGGCATTTAATCAAAGAGGTCCTGTGGTCTTTTGGAAAATTCTTTTTTTCATTACTTTCCTAACAAGGACAAATTTAACGACTCATCACTGAGATGCCGCTTAACCGAAATACTGCTTAAGATCGAGTACTGCGGATGGAATGCGTTATTGGTTAACACATTACAACTGACTTACAAAAAGGAAGCATGTTATTAAATGGGTATGGGTGAAAGCAACAACATAAATAACAATGCAAGTCGAGCAATAATTTTGTGTTATGCTGTTGTTGATACGATCAGACAAGAGCTGGTTAAATCGGCATCTTCGTTCCAAAGATGACAAGGAATATTCATTTAAAATGCTGTGGTTAATGTTATTTCGCATCAAAACAAAGGATCATAAAAAGTAGTTTCAGTTAAAGCAAAAATAGTCAAACTTTAATATTAAACACTTTTGATAAGGTTATGGGTAAAATAAAATATAAAATAGATACTAATAATATATAATATTTACCCCTAGAAAGAAAAAACAGTGTAATGTATGGCTAGAGAGCCAGTTACAGTTATTAAAAGCATTTAGAGAAACAAAAGACAATGCAATGAGTAGGTTGGAGTGGAGAGTTCACAAAAAGTGTAGCGAGACCAGGCACAAGACGTGTTACGAATTCTAAACTACTTGACACTATCAGGACACCATATGCTGGCGCGAGCCTTAGCAATGTTAAATAAAAGGGGGAAGGGGCAGACGGAACAAATGTGACTTCTTATGGGACCATTGACAACGTTATTGTGGGCTGCTCGGAAACAATCATCGTCATCAACGCCTTTACTTACTTCAAAGCCATGAACATCCACTAAAACTAAACACATATTCTTTGGACCTGAGATCTAATCTCATAAGGCATTGGCTAATACTTGGGCAATCTGCTCCATCTGTTGGGCAGTGTCATACAACATTGTCTGAACGTAGGACTCCCCTGCCCCCTAAGCTCCCCGGTCATGTCAAGCGCGGGACATGACGTCAACAATTGTGTGATCGTCTCAGAGGCTTGGCTGCAATGGCAGCAGTTGGGGTGCCTGTTGTGATCTAGCCTGGTAAAATAAGATTTGGTTGGGCAATGCTCGGTGTACATTTGGGTCACCAAACTTTGTTCCCTTCGTTTTAGACCCCACCACTGGTCTGATCTGCTCGGCTCCATCTTCCCACTCCTGGTACCACTTTTCCCTGAAGTGGTCCATTAGCCACGTCTTTGCCCCAAGGTATTTGACTGAGACATCTGGTTGGGGTTGGGCTACTCCAGCTTTTGCCAGGGAGTCTGCTATTTCATTGCCTTCTACATTCACTGCACTGTGACCCTAGCACCAAGTCTCTCGAGTCTGCCCACGTCCTCCAAGATGACATCGACTAGGTGGGTGCTACGTTTCTCAGACAGCAGGACTTTGAGCACCGATCTCGAATCACAAAACAAGACCGTGTCGAAACCTACTAGTTCCAACCCTTGCAGTGTTAGGTGCACACTTTCCTGGGCCCTGTGAATAGCTTCAAGCTCCGCATCGTAATTCGATGCCCTAGTCCCACAAGGTCCTGAAAGTTCCTCTTTTAGTGGCCCTCATAATGGATATAGGATGAGTGCACCTTATCCTGCAGTTCTTTCTCTCCGGCTGGCAGACCCATCCGTGAACACTTTCACTGGGGTTCCCGCGAACCCATATATTGTCTCAAGGAAAGCTACTTTCTGTACATGTTCAGGGCTGCGCTTCGTCACTGTCAAGTCAGCCAAAGACAAATATATTGTTGGACGTGTCATTTCCGCATAGGGTGGTTTTATTGGGACGCTAATGGTTCTATGTCTATTTCATGGGGATTGAAAGTCCTATCAAGCTCGAGTACTTGATGCATGAACGACACCGTTTCAACTTCCCACGTCCGCCCCAATTATGCTGCTTTTGGTAGCATGGGTTCCTCGTGTCCAGCCTGCGATACCTTTCTGCAGTAGTAATGATCACCTTGTCCTGACGTGTCTCAAGTGATTCTACATTTGCAATTACTTCCACGGCAGCTGTGGGTGTAGTTTTATACACGCCACATATGAACCTCAAAGCCTGGTTCTGGATTCGGCCCAATTTTTCCAATGCCATTTTGCTGGCAAAGGCTTGGACCGGCATACTAAAGTCCATCACCGACCTCAAACTTCCCAGATATAGAGCTCTGAGAGTGCTTGCTCCAGCGCCCCAGTTTGTGCAAGCTAACTTTTTCACCAGGTTGAGCTTGGCGGTTGCCTGGGAGTACAGTTCTTGTACAAAATTATGCATTTGTACATTCTGATCCAGTTTGACTCCCAGGTAAACCGGTTGTTTGTCCCATTTGAGCGCTACATCGTTCATTTTGAGCACTATCTCCTGTTTAAGAACGGTTCGGCAATTAGTGAAGAGCGAATAGACCATCTTCTCGTTATTAACTTCCATATGCCACCTCTGCATGTACCTACTGATAGTGGAAAGGTCAAGCTGTAGTAGATGTTGCAGTCGGTGGACATCCTTACCGGTGCTCCAGATGACTAAGTCGTCTGCATACATGGCAGCGCTGGTTTGCAACAAACCAGGTAGGTCGTTGATGTAAGCCAAGAACAATGTGCAGCTGAGCGCTGACCCTTGGGGCAGGCCCTGCTGCAGCGTTCTCCTACTTGAGGTTTCACTGCAATAAGTTGTTGCAATCGTCCGGTTTGTAAGAAAACCTTGGATCCACCTGTACATGTTCACAGTTACGCCAAGGGCTTGTAGTTTCAACAACAGACCGGACCTCAAGACCTTATCATAGGCCTGTCGGAGGTCGAAAAGTACTGCCACAGTATGCTTTTGTTTCTGGAGCCCATCTGTTATGGACTGGAGAAGACGGAGCACTTGGTCAACCGGCTGCTTTCCCTTCCGAAAGCCCGCCTGGTTAATATTCAGACTATTCGTACTCTCCAAGTACCAATAGAGTCTGGCATTAACCATTCTTTCAGCTACCATCCCTAAACACGATCGGAGATCGGACGGCAGCTGTTCAGGAGATCACGATGTTTCCTCTCTTTGGGTATTGGAACGATGTTTGCGCTCAACAAAGCTCCCGGCAGGTCACCCGTGGCCCACGTCCTTTTTATGATGTTCAATAGCGAGGACAGTGCTATCGTGCCAAGATTTTTAAAAATTTCGTTATTGACTTTGTCCTGTCCTGGTGCCTTGGCGGTTTTGCACTTACTGATTGCTTCTTGAAATTCGTTCATAGTGAAAGGAGCGGTGAAGACTTCAGCATGCGGTCCCCACTTTTGGGCCTTTTCTCCATGTTTCCTGAGATGGTTCAGGGTAGGTTTTGATTGGTCTCTTTCTGCTTCAAGCTCGCCTTTGTAAAATGTTTGTTTAAAGCATCGGCACACTTAGCTTCTGTGGAAGCCGTGCCTGTAGTCGTTTGCAAGGGGCTTGGATTTTTAGTTTTTCCCATGCCAGAAAGAGAGTCAATCAGCAGTCAGCAGCCATATCTTTCTGCCATCTGCAAGGTTGAGTTTCCCGCAAGAACTAACCCATTCTTCCTTTTTTGCCTTGAGAGTCTCTTCCCGGACTTCGGCAGTCAGTCTGTTGTATGTGGCACGAGCAGCCACAGTTTTAAGGTTGGCCGCTTTTTCCGGGCCTTCTTCCGTTCACGGACACGTTCTGCCAGATTTTCGTTCCAGAAAGGTCGGAACTTTCGATTCCTACACGTTCTCGGGATGGCCTTCCTTGCCGTCGACAAAATCACTCCCACAAAGTCTTTGTAAGCCTTCTTGATTGACTTGGGGTTCTCTGGGCTCTCTGGTGAGCCCGCGAGCGTTCGTTCGATCCCTTTCCTGAATCTACTCCAGTCGGCTTTTTACCGAACAGCCAGTGTCTCCTGGTTAAGCGTGCCTTCACCATCTCTATATCTATTTTAATTGGATTGGTCTGTGGTCGCTACCAACCTCTGGCAACACTTTCCACTCCATTTTTGCCTCCAGTTCCACAGAGACTAGGGTCAAATCGGGTCGCGATAGGGCACTGTTACCACTGTGTAGTAGTGTGGGCACATTATTTTTGTCCTGTAGTATAATAAAGTCGGTAGTGAGCTCCAACTCCTCTAAGTAACGCCCAGATGCGTTTTTATCGGGTTATCCCAATTGTTCTGTATGAGCATTGAAATCCCCAGCAATAATGTGATTTTTAGACATCGTTGTGTTGTGTGTTGGGAGACACAACGTGTTTCTTGGGGTATTGTATATATTTGATATGGTAAATATTTTACCAGTTTTAGTAATGCGGAGTGTCAGGGTGTCTGTACCTGCAAGTACTTTGCTCTCTACAATCTCAGCTGTGAGGTTGTTTTTTACCAAAGTGACCAGTCCTCTGCAATTCTTGCATATACAGAGATAGACTGAATAACCCGAAATTTGCAATAGGTTCTTTTTCAGTAGAGTTTCTTGCAAAAGAGCAACGTCCACCATCTGGTCGTGGAGCAACTTGCTAATTTCTACAATTTTGCCCCTGACACCACAGCAGTTTAATTGCAAAATAATAAGAAAGAAAAAAATTGAATGCGCAGTAAAAGTTGACTTGTTGTCAGGGTGTAGACATTTTTTTTATTATTTATTATAATGGTTTAAACGAAAAAAATAAAGGTGTAATATTGATTTTAATGTAAATAGATACTAATATTGAGCTAATTTTTTAAATGCCAAAAATAAAATTTTAATATGATAATAATTAGTCGTTTGTGAGTATCTTTCCGTCTTGCAAGACGATTGAGCATCACTGTTGGGTTGATTTGGATTTCCTTGATTGGCTGAGTAGTCCTATCCTTGAGTGACAGTCTTTACTACAGATTTTGCTTTCGAGGTCTGAGCTTTCCAATGTTGTGGCTTTTAAATAGTAAAATAAAATAATTTATTTCTCATCGAATCAGTTTGGTAATAACGTCTTGTGGTCGAAACGTCTTATATTCAAAACGTCTTGCGGTCGAAACGTCTTGTAGTCGAGAGTCTTGTGGTCGAAACGTCCTAGGTTCATAAAGTCGATCGGTTGAATTGGCGGGTTGGAAACATCCGAGTTTGAAAGGACTTTAAACCATAATATACAAGCGTGGATTGAACTGGTATTTGATTCTTAGAAACTACCAGGAATATAAGTATCATAGTCGCCGGGGATTTTAATCATTGCTTTGAAAAACCTATTTACCTTTATACACTTTAATGCCACCAATGAAAAACAAATGAAAAGAAAGTCCGGTTCCTTGCAAGTGTAAAAGTGCCAGACTTTTGTAAACTGCCGTCAGTGTGCCAGAAAAGTATAGTGGGTTAAAGTATATGTCCTTTCAGAACTTCCTTTTCCTAGAATACGTCCAGTATTGATTGATTTAAAAACATATATATATATATATATGCAACCCAACCCAACGGTGATGCACCATCGTCTCGCGAGACGGAAGGATGCCGGATATATATATATATATATATATATACTTGCATTTATTGCTTTGTAAGCAGATATTATTATTGCCACTAGCGATGTGTACATAAATGTTACACAATATGAAACACACGTTTCAAAATGCTTTACGCAGAGTTTCAACCTAATGTAAGTAATTAATATTTTAAGTAACCTAAATTTTAAAAAAAGATCAAATTAAAGGAAAATTTTAAGCAATAAACAATTTGTCTATTTAATATGAATTAAAATGAACTGATCTTTTATTTTCTATGAGTAAATAAACAATCGTTGCAAAATAGGAAATGTCAATTTGGAAAAAAAAAGTTGTGTCCAAATAAAACAAAGCGTTACTTGGATCAGAGTGCTTCTTCATTTTGTCTTTTAAAAAAATGCCAATAATTTTTATTTTAATAAACAGATATAATTTACTTTACCAAACAAATCGCACGAAATGGACCAGAGCGAACATAACAGGACTTTAACGGTTACATCTTTTCAACGAAATGCCGACGTAAGTAAGATATTTAAAAACAATTATTCACATTTTCATAATTTTTTTACACAAATATCATCGCTAATACAATTACTCAAGGCGAACAGATAATATTTTAATAATGGGAATGAAATTAAAGCATAGCGTTACGGTTTCAGCAGACGATTTATCTTATGTTTATGCAAGTCAGGGGCTAAGAAATCCAAAACTCATATTGAAAATTCTACGTTTTGTCAATTTTTGTTTTTTTACAGTCATCTCATTTTTTTTAGCGGAATTTTACGAACAGGCAATTTTACGACTAATTTTTACGGACTCCCCGTAAATTTATGAAAGTTTGGCAACCTTTAGTAAAACCAAAACCGAAAGTACATGAAGGACTTTCGATAGAAACGGATACCTAAACCAAAAATCTACAGAAATTTTCTTTTGAGGCCTAAGAAAATAATGTAGAAAATTATATACAACCACATATAATACGTGTTACGTCATTATTCTGGGTACTTGTACGACTTAAAAGGCAGGCTAAAACTCAATAAAACTCAAGCACCATGAAAACATTCCGAAGTTTAATATCATCCAACCATGTCCTTCCACACGCAGCCACAGCAATCTTTTAATTGACTATCGACTACCAATTGTCCCTACGTCACGTACACTAATGGTCTCTTACCCATGAGCCGCGGGCCAGTACCGAGCCGTTGAACAAATAGTACCGGGCCGCCATAGAAACATTGAATTATATACATTTTATTTACATGGGTGTATTTCTCTATGGGGGGTTGTGCTTTTTTCAATACACAAAAGGGAGTAACTGGTAACCCGTTTTGGTGGCATCCCGTCAAAAGAACAGCAATGACACATTAGCTCAGATGGAAACAACCACGTACAATATTTTGCGCTCTTATTTCGGCACTCTTTTGTCGTTCGTGCTTTTGATGGGTTAGAAAAGATAGCAGATGTGTCTTTGTTGGATAGTTTTGTGAGAGCAATGTCTTCTTCTTTAATTGCTACGTTTCGACTTGACTCGAATTTCTCCATTTCTCTCTGAGCGAGTCTTTCTAAAAATATTCTCTATCTCTTTTTCTCCCACACTTCATCTTTTTCCTGTATGGTCTTACTCACCTCTCCTGTAATGTGTTTGGCATTGTCTATGTTTCTATCCACGTCTGCCAGTTTATGATCTTTATTAAAATGTTTTATGATACTGTAGTTTAAAAAAAAAATAATTAGTGATTTTCAGAAAATAGTTCAAGAAAGCACCTTTTGATAATTTCTCATCGTTTATTTTGATAAATTTACCACCAGCCATTAAATATGAAACCTCTTTCTGTCCTCACAAAGCAGCTGTCCTGTTGTAAATTTATTTAAGAACTACGGGAAACATTAGTTACCACGTAATGGCAATCACAGTTCGTAGAGAATTATTCATTGATCATGATGTAGCTCAACGCACTCTATAAGTTCACTTACAGAGTAATGGTTTGACTGAAATTAAGAATCCTATTCTATGGAAACAAATATTAAAATACTGATAAAAAATTAATATTTCAAAAACCAGATAGAAAGTGGTAAAATAACATATGGAGCAAAACCAAATCGAAATTGGTACTGATTCTAAACAAGTAGTTTATTTACGTAGTAAAAGTTAACTACTTAAAAGGCAGCCTCATTATACTCTCGTAATGCACGTAACATTTCCAATTTTTTCAAAGATCCTCCATGTTTTTTGAATGACACGAAACACAGTTTTACCAACTAATGCATATTAGTATATTTTTAATTTATCATTCCTTCTCTTCTGAAACTAGATAACCAACAACATTAATTTGTAGATTTAAAAAAAAGGTTTAATTGTTAATTGGAGAATTACATAGTTTTAATACAGCTTTTGCTATTCTTTATTTTGTTCATCAATCTTAATTTCTGTTTCAGGACAACGTTCTTACTTCCGTGGAGTCAAAGTAAGATTAGAAAAAATACTTACGTTATCTTGAAGGATAAAATTAAATATGATTTATTAAACAATAAACACTTTTCTTTCAAAACTATACTCTTACTTAAAACATTTTTTTGCAAATAAATTCAAAAACACATTGGAAACATTAAGCAGTTTCCTAATATATATATATTGTTAATTACATTAAAAAGATATTTTTTACCGTATACAGCAGATTGGAGAATGAAGTCGAAACGAGACCCGCTAAAGAACATCAGGTTTGTTTTATATTTGAATTTATTTAAAGAGTTACCTCTGTACTATGGTGTCCTGAACTATAGATTTAATAATTAGATGAAATCTATCTCTTAATGGCTTATTTCTAGTGGCAGGCTACTAATCAATGAAGAATAACTGATAGATTCATAGGTATATATAAGTATTGGTCTAATGGTAGCTATTTAGTATTTTTTAAATTTATTCTTTAAAAAATCCACTTTAAAAATAAATAATCATATACAGAAACAGTAGCGTAGCTATAGCTTTTGCTGCCTGGAGCGGTCTCCAATTTGCCTCCCTTTTAGGGGCCATCCATAAATGACGTCACGCATGGGGGGGAGGAGGGTCACACATTTGAAGACACATCAAAATGCGCAAGTTTAATTAAAAGTTCCACTTAAATATGCGATCACCGACACTTTAATTAATGAAGTTTTACATTATTTCACGCATGTTACGATATCAGAATACAGCCTTACACTAAAAACATATATAATTGACCAAAAAATGATTGGAAACATGCACATTATTAAATAGAAAACATGACTTTTATGGGGTAGGGTGTAAGCTTTGTGATGTAACATTGAAGAAGGAGTCTTAGTCTTAGTGACGACGTGTGACGAGGGGACAGGGATGACAAATCAGCCAAAATCGCCTGACGCCTTTTAAGGACGGCCCTTTAAGTCAATGGTATGAGTATGATGGAGTAAAATTTAATAAACGTGAATAAATAATTGTAATTGAAACGAAGTACATTGTAAAAGGTGGGGGACATTTTGACCATTGCATGCCCTATTTATGTAAGCAGTAATAAAAGAGGCCGCATAAGATGATATACCCACCAGTACATATTTATGAAAAAAAATACAAGATACTTTTTAAAAGCCACAAGAAGGTTAATTTGGTCACAGGTCCCCCCTCCCCCAGCAAATCCCACAAATGAGACAAAATATATTCCCAATTTACACCCAAAAAAAAATAAATTAAAAAAAAAAATAAATAAATAAATACAACAAACAAAAACATTAACAATTAAAATGCTTTTATTTTTTATTTATAAATATATGATTTTTCTATAAACTAAGAAATTGTATACATTAGTATGTAAACATATTTATAAATTAACTTTACCTAAATTTCGTAGTGCAAAAATCGTCTAGTATGTTATCAAAATTTAATTTATTTGTAATATCTTGTTCTATGGAGAATATTGCAATATTTTGTAGTCTTAAATCACTCATTGTGGAGCGAAGTTAATTTTTTATCAACTGCAGTTTGGAGAAGCCCATTCACTGATAGCAATTGTTGAAAATATTCTTAGCACAATTATAATGTTGGGTAAAGAATTTTCCAATGATTAGACCAATCTATACTGTTGAATACATTTTAATAGATCAAGGGGGCATCCTCCCCCTCCCTCGTTTTTCTAACATAATGCCTCTTCTTGCAGTGTGGGTAAAGCCAGGGCTGGTCTTAGGCCACTGCAACCTAGGCGGCCGCAGTGGGTTCGTGCTTTAATAGGCCCTACCTATCTTAATTCTAAATTATTATCCTTATTATCCCTATTCAAACTGGGCACCACGCAACCCTTTTCGCACACTAAGCTGCCTAGGGCCCCGCAATTGCTAAAAGCGGCCTTGTGTGCAGCCATAAAAACCTGGAATCTGTTTCGATCAATATTGAACGGTTCATTTTTTTATCAATATATTAAAAAAGAAATTATTTTATTTTAAAATTTTTCATTTAGTAGTTTACAAGGTATTATACACGAATATTTTTAAAAATTTATTTTGCAAGGAGATGCAACTCACCAGCGGTTCGATTATTTTCTATGTATGGATAAAAACATTTCTCGTTGTACTCTTGTTCTAAAGATAGGACTCCCTCTCCTGAGTTTTCTTCCACTCACTAATTTTCTCATTCCAACTCGGCGTTCAACTCTCTATAATCTGTATTAGTAAATAACTTTGTTCAATGAAATGGGTTTGCATTATTTTTAAGGGTTCATATAATTTGAAATACTATAGAAAAGAAAGAAGATTGCATCGAACTGAGTTAATTTCCAGCATCTGATCTCGTTTTTCTAGTTACTTCTTCAGATTTCAATTTTTCCAGGACGCTTGAAATTTTTAAGAATGTCTTTTTGGAAATTATTTATGTTATTGCGATGTTTTATTAACGGAAAATTTGAAAATTTTCACATTCTTGCCCTAAACCTTAACAATTTTCCATAAAATAGATTAATTCAAATTATTTACACCTGACTTTAATTGGATAGGCGTAACATTTTTAAAGAATAACCGTATTATAATGAAAAACTTAAACAGTAACAGAGATTTCTACTTGCAAGTAAACACTATATTTGAACCACCATGTCATGTAGGTACTTGTTAGCGCATCATTATGCGTATGTCGAAATTCCATGCAAAAACTGTCGTGGCGATATTAAGAGCACATATTTTCGGCCCAGCGGTGATGTGTTGTGTTTTTTTGTGTTTTTTTGTGTTGTTTTTTTGTGTGTGCAGTTTCTTAAAAAAATAAAAATGTCATTTGTGACACATACCGCTTAATTTTCTAAACAAATTGATACTTCTTTTAAAGCGATTTGTAACTTGTGAACGGGTTTGCTTTAGTTATAACAGCCACTATGTAATCAAATGAATTTTGCGTGAATCCGTTATTTAAGACTCGAAATTACTCTTGGTTTTCCCATTCAAAAGAAACAGGGCGGTTGTCGGAAATGACTTTATTTTTCAAATGCCTACAAATGCCGCCCTTTAGATTCGTGCCACCCGGGGCAGACCGCCCCCCACCTAGCTAAGCCACTGTACAGAAACATAAAACACGGGAAAAGTACCAGTAATAAATGTAAGTGTTCAATCAGTAGCTTACTAAAACGGGTGAACTATTTTGTCTTCAAAATGATTTTTTCTATTTATTTTAAAATTTATATTAAAAAAAAACAAAACAAAAAAACTAATAGAAGAAGTTAAAGACGATTCTCTTATTCCTTTTTTCATTGAGGGCACATTGTGACCAAACACGACTGCTAACAGCACAAGTCTACAAGTGATCCGCAATGCTTTCATGTGTTCATGTGTGCTTTTCAATTATTATATAAAGACTGTCTTTTATTATTCATCGCCAAAAAAGCAGCCGATAATGTAATTATAATAAATTAACGTGGTCAATAGTTTTGGTGAAAAATGACATTCTATGTCCTCTTTATGCTAAATACTAAATATGCCAGGGCTGGTACTGATTAAAAATTAATCGATTAATTTATTGTTAATTTCCGAAGCCAAAAATACAGTTAACCAAAACGGACATTTTTATCATTTTTATGATGAAAATGCAGGGATAATAATCTACCAATTGGTAAACTTTATTAAATATTTTAGCAGGTTCAAGTAATTACAGTACAGGGTCAAACAGATTCACCAGAACCAGATATTAGGGTAAGTGTCGTCTGTATTCATTGGGTTTTAAATTACTGATAAATAATTCAAATAAAACCACCTTATAGGCTTATCTGTTACAGATTGCATCCTACGCTTATTCATGGTTTTTGTCTAGTCTTGCATTTTTTATTAGCGTTTTAAATGTTCACAGAGTGTTGGTCTGTTTTCCAGGCGAGAAGAACGAGAATGGGAATGTGTTTGTTTTGCACACGGAAAAAGAAAATTGTTTTTATTCCTAAATGTATCTGAGGGTATATAAAATATTTTTGAAGATACGTTTAAGGTAAAAAATTATCATATGACCATCTGAGTCTAAAAGTTGTAAATATATGGCTCATGACGAACTACAATGACAACATTGGAAAAATGCTCACAGAAACATTATTATTTATAATAATCTAATTTAATATGGGAATACATCAAAGATCGCAAAGCCAAAGACAGCAAAGATCATATTTCAACTCTATTCAAGCGACTAATGAAGTTATTTTACAAAAATTAAAAGCTTTTGATACACAAAGTTATTTCTTCGTGAAAAATGTTTAAACAGATGTACAATTATTGGGACGAATATAACAGAAGTAGATGGCTTCAGCATACAGTCAGCTGCAGACATGGGAAATGATAAGTCCATGAACGACAATATCAAAAAAGCAACTGGCCCATAGTCGTCCAAAGCCACCCCCCATAAAGTCTAAGAGTGGAGAAATTATCCAAGACAAGGCAGCGCAGCTAAAAAGGTGCAACTGTATGCAACAGCTAACACAGTCTCCTGTGCCACTCTAGATGACATCCCCGCTATGCCGCCCATGGAAGAACTTAATGTCGTGCCCACACAGAAAGAGCTTAGCAAAGCAATTGACAGCCTAGCTTGTAGATAAACCCCTGGGAATGGTGGTATACCACCAGAAGCTATAAAGAGTGACAAAACAGTTTTGTACAAACTAAGCACGAGCTTCTGACACTCTGCTGGAAACAGGGCAACATTCTCCATGAGGACCTAAAGAATGCAAATATAGTGACATTATATACGAACAAGGGTGAGAAGGGACTGCAATAACTATAGCTATAGCGGCATATTAGGCCTTGGCCGTTTCATAATAACGCGATTACAGAGTTTAGCATCCCAAGTTTATCCAGAATCTCAATGTGTTTTCCACGCTGGTCGGTCAACCATAGACAGGCCAGCTCCAGGAAAAATGTAGAGAGCAGCAGATGCCACTATACATTGCCTTTGTGGATCTTTTTAAAGCCTTTGATTTAGTCAGTCGCAACGGGCTATTCCAAATACTGGAAAAAATTGGCTGTCCCTGAAACACATACTCACCATCATCAGACGGTTCCATGCATGAAAATATGCAGGGCACAATGCAGTTAGTGGGGCTACTTCCGAAGCCCTTCCAGTCAGCAGCGGAGTTGAACAAGGTTGTGTACTCACACCAACACTGTTCGCAATATTCTTTTTTGTATTGCTTTGATATGCATTCAAGAATAGCTGTGATGGAATCTGGTAACACACCAGAGCTGATGGAGGACATTTCAAAATTACCCGCCTCCGAGCCAAAACCAAAACGACAGATGTCTTAATTCGTGAGCAACTCTTTGCGAGTAATGGGGCACTTATAGCACGCACAGAAACTGATTTGCAACAAGTCGTGTCACGCTTCTCCAATGCCTTCAAAAAATTTGACCTGCAAATCAGCTTGAAAAGGACAAACATCATGGCCCAAGATACACATTCTCCTCCTACCATCAATATCGACAATGAAAATTTTGAGGTTGTGGACAGCTTCACCTACTTAGGATACAAAGTCTCTAACACACTGTCCATTGAGGACGAAATAAGCAGTAGATCGGGTCTGGCAAAACACCAAGGTAAAGGAGAAAACCAAACTGTGTGCTTATCGAGCCTGCGTCATCAGTACGCTGCTATACCGAAGCGAGACATGGACCCCTTAAAAATCATATGAGGTCAAACTTAATAACTCCAACTTGAAGTGCCTGAGTCGCATCCTTGGCATTAAATGGCAGAATCACGTGCCAAATTATGAGGTCCTAATGCGTGCCAATATAAAAAGTGTGTTCTCTGTCCTTCGTGAAAGATGCCTGAGATGGCTAGAACATGTAAAAGAATGAGATCTGGCCGCATCCCACAAGGCCAGACTATATGGAAAACTGACATCAGGATAGAGGAAGACAGGTCCTCCAAATCTGCGATTTAAAAATGTCTGCCAAAGGGACATGACAGCAGCCAGAATACGCACAAGTGATCGATCTACATGGCGCACAGTTGTAAAGGACGTCGTCAAACAAGCAAAGGAGCGAAGGATGGATGAGACTACAGACAACTCTGCGCCATGTAGATCGGTCTTCACCTTACACTTCATGTCACTTGTGCGTATTCTGGCTGCTTTCATATCCCTTTGGCAGAAGAGTGACCAACTGTGAAGCACGATCGTCTTGCGATACGGAAGGATGCCGTCAAGATAAAGAGCTTGTAAGAATAGTAAATGGCCCAAGTTTAAAAAAAGGTTTTTATCTGTTTTAGGGCTGTTATCGATTAATTTAAATTTAATCGTTAACTTTTGAAAAATTACCGAATAATTAATCGATAATTTTGATTAACGCTTTAAATAAGATGTATGACGTAATTAAACTGAACATTTCATAAAATGCACATACCTTTAGTACTTATTTTTAAAAATATAATATTTCTAGAATATATATTTAAATATAAGTAGTTCAATTTAATGTCAATGAATTTTAATTTTGTTATTCTTAATTAAGTAAAAACAAAGTTTCTTTTTTAATTTCATTTTTCTAATAAAACTGCGTATTTTAAAGCTTACTCTTTATAAATCTTTTTTTTTTAATTAAAAAAATGTAGCCGTATGTACGTTAAAGAAAAAATATTTATTAATTATTAATAACTAATTATTTATTAATCAATCGGAAAAAAAATATAAACAAAATATTTTCTTTCAATTTTAATCGCTATTTTATCGATTAAAATAATTTTAATCGATAACATTTTTACCGATTAATCGAGAAATTAATCATTAATTTCCGCAGCCCTACTGGATACATAATTTTTATTTTAATATCCATAATTTTGTGAATCACCTTAATTCCACCCGAGAGAGAGGTATCGGACTAACAGAAAACAGTGATACGCAATTACATATAAGTTACGTAGTTATTGCTCTTTAGGACTTATAAGGCCATGAAAAATATGAGTTTCATGCTTTGTAATATTTTAATATGGGTTATTAAGTTTTTACACATCCAGATTGGTCAACATCCATCCATTTACGCAGTGTCAGCTTTAAAATCTAAAAAATTTAAGTTTTTAAGTATGAGTAAAATAAATGATAATGAAAACGTAATTTTGTTTTTTAAAAATACACAATTTTATGATGTTGTTTTCTTTTTTAAGGACTACATAATGCAGAACACCCAGATGGATAAAAACATTTTATTGTTACGAAAAATGAAAGTTCTTTAGAGCAAGAGATATTAACCGTGTTTTCCTTAACAATTGTGTTTTTTTCAACTACCGTGTTGACTCATTGTAAGGGCCATTTTTTCATTATACGACATCCTCCCGTTTTGGAAAAGAAAAGTATAGAAATTATGTAACCCGCTCGTAAGCCAACCTCAAGAGTTACTTATATTTTTTATTTCTTTGGTTAACAGTTGCAAAAACAGTTTTCTGTAATTTAATATACACAGTTTTAAGCGCTTAACAGCATAATTATTTATTTATTACTTTTTAAAATAAATAAATATTAAAAATATGTATGCTTCTTAAAAAATTGTTAAGCAACAGATAAACAAGTATTAATTTTGTATTATCTAATGAAGCAAAAAAAAAATAAAAACAACCAGGGCAACTTATGAAAATGTTACTGTTTAATTTAGTTACAAAATGACGCCCTTTCTTGATTTCTTCAGAAATTGTCCCAATTTTGTAAATTAAACTATTTTTTCTATTTAGGGTAATAATCATGTCTGTGCTGAACAAAGGTAAGTTTAAACATTTAAAAAAAAGTATTTTAAGTATAACAAATCTCATAATATAATTCATAAAAAACAAGTTAAAACAATAAATGAATAACCTAACAATAAAAATAAGCCTATTGAAAATATAACATAATCTTCAAAGTGTGTTGTTTTCTTACGTTATAGTCAAGACAATGCAGAATTATCCGCTGTAGGACAACAGGTTAGTGTTACAATAACACAAATAAAATTTATAGCAAACATTATCAACTGTTTTTTTTATCATTGGCGTTATAACGAATACAGATATATTTATTTAGGGTATCAGTAAATTACATTACAAAATCCTTTTTGTTTCTTCAAAATAAAGCATACACTTTACAATATCTAATTTTAAGAATACCTAAAATTTACTTTTTTAAAATGTCTGAGCTGAATTTACTTACAAAAATAAATCCATGTCCTTTTATTTATTGGCTTGCAAATGCTACCGATTTTATGTGTTAATTAAACTCTTTTTTTTAGAATAATATTCCTGACCCAACTCTACGAATGTAAGTTTTAAAAAATAAGTATTTAATAATATAATAATATCGCAATAAATTTCACTTCAATAAACAAATTAAAACAATAAACAAATTACCTTTCAAAAAATTAAATAAAATGGAAAAAAAATATTAAAAAAGCACATTAAAAATATAAAAAAATCCTCAAATTGTGTTGATTTTTATTTTATAGTCAAGACAATGCAGAACAACCCGCTGGAGGACAACAGGTAATTGCTAAAATGACACAAATAAAGTTATAGCAAACGTTTTCAACTTTTGTTTGCTGAACAATTAAAGATTTGTTCTTAGTATCAGAAAATAAACTAAAAAATAAGTTTTGTTTCATCAAAACACATATACATTTTACAATTTCTCACTATACCAACAACGGGAAAGTTATTTTTTAAAATTTGAAGTTGAAATTTATTTGCAAAATTAGAATCTATGTCCTTTTAGTATTATCGTAAAAAATTTCTTGTTTTTTGTGTGTTAATTTTACTTTTTTTTTTAAATTTTAGAATAATAATCCTGACCCTGCTCAACAAAAGTAAGTTTAAAAAAAAAAGATCTCTACAGGTATAAGTGAATCTTTTAAATATATGCAATGCCAATTGAAAAAATATAAATTAAAATAAAAAAACGTGTATCCTTAAAAACATTTAATCACAAAGAAAACCTAAAACAATTCTCATTTTTTTTTATTTAAAGACTAGATAATGCAGAACAACCCACTGAAGAACAAGAGGTAAGTGTAAAAAAATGAAAGAAAGTTCTTTAGAAAAGAGTTATCAAGCGTTGTTACCTGTACACTTTGTTGTCCACGCCAGATAAAAATGTGTACTTTTTGTTCCTTTTATCTTTAAATTTTAAAATAATTTGTTAAGACTACTTGTACATATCATCGAAATTAAAATATATTATGTTGACCGTGGTAGGCCTCTTGCATTTTTAAGGCCAAGGCCCATCCTGGTAAAATGATGTCAATTATTGCTTAAAGTAAGGGATTGGGACATTACATTGCCCTTATCTCGATAACATTTGTAAAATAAAAACAAAAAAGAAACATAAATTATTTTATGGCAAACGTTATCAACTGTGGTTTCTATAATAATTGATTTATCACAGTTAGAGGAAGATTTTTACTTAATACCTAAAAGTTACATTACAAAATCCGTTTTGTTTCGTCAAAAAAATTATAAATTTTACAATTTCTAATGATCAAAATTCAGTGAAGGTTATTTTTCAAAATGTTAATGCTAAAATTAATTACAAATTAGAACTATGTCCTATCAGTATTGCCGTATAAAATGCTTCCGTTTTTGTGTATGTATTATACTTATTGTTTAAATTTAGGTTAATGATCTAGCACTTTTGGAATAATGTAAGATTTAAAATCTAAAATATTAAGTTTTTAAGTATAATTAAAATAAATGATAATGAAAACGAAAAAAAAAATAAAAAATTACACAAATTTATGATATTGTTTTTCTATTTTAAAGAATCCATAATGCAGACCAACCAGATGGATAAAAACATTTAATTGTTACAAAAATAAAAGTTCATTAGAGCAAGAGATATCAACCGTGATTTCCTTAACAATTGGGTTTTTTTCAACTACCGTGTTGACTTATTGTTTAGGCCATTATTTACATTATACGACATCCTTTTTGGAAGTGAATATTATAGAAAATATGTAACCCGCTCGTTAAGCAACCTCAAGAGTTACATATATGTTGTCTTTCTTTGGTAAACAGTGGCAAAAGTGCGTTTTTCGTGCTGTAATATACATAGTTTTAAGCGCTAACAGCATAACTATTTCTTAATTATTATTTAAAATAATTAAATATTTTAAAAATATGTTTGCTTCTTAAAATATATTAAACAACAAATAAACAAGTATTAATTTGAATATATCTAATGAAGCAAAAAACAAGGCAACTTATGTAAATGTTACTTTTGAATTAAGTTACAAAATGACGCCCTTTCTTGATTTATTTAGAAATTGTCCCAATTTTCTAAATTAAAGTATTTTTCCAATTTTAGGGTAATAATCATGTCTGTCCTGAACAAAGGTAAGCTTAAACATTTTTTAAAAAAGTATTATAAGTATAACAAATCTCATAATATAATTCATAAAAAACAAGTTAAAACAAAAAATGAATAACCTCACAATAAAACTAAACCTATTGAAAATATAAAATAATCTTCAAAATGTGTTTTTTTTTTACGTTATAGTCAAGACAATGCAGAACTACCAGCTGTAGGACAACAGGTTAGTGTTACAATAATGAATTTATAGCAAACATTATCAACTGTTTTTTTATCATTGGCGTTATGACGATACATATAGATTTACTTTGGGTATCTGAAAATTACATTGCAAAATCCTTTTTTTTCTTCAAAATAAAGTATTCACTTTACAATACCTAATTATCAGAATGCATGGAAATTAAAAAAAGAATTGAGCTGAATTTACTTACAAAATTAAATCTATGTCCTTTTAGTGCTGGCTTACAAATGCTTCCGTATTTTGTGTGTTAATTAAACTTTTTTTTTTTTATTTTAGAATAATAATCCTGACTCTGCCCCTGCTCAACAGATGTAAGATAAAAAAAGCCTTTAATTATAATTTAATTTACCAATAAATTTCACTTCAATAAACAAATGAAAATAATAAATTAATAACCTTAAAAATAGCAAAAAAATAAACAAAAAATAAACAAAAATTTAAATAAAAAAAGAAGCACATTGAAATCATAAAATAGTCCGCAAAATGTGTTGTTTTTTATTTTGTAGTCAAGACAATGCAGAACAACCCGCTGGAGGACAACAGGTAATTGTTACAATAACAGAAATACATTTATAGTAAACGTTTTAAACTTTTGATTGCTGAACAATGGGGTATGACGATTAGATGAAGATTTGTACTTGGTATCAGAAAAATACATTATAAAATATGTTTTGTTTCATCAAAACACATATAATTTTTACAATGTCTCACTAGATCTATACCAACACAGGTAGTGTTATTTTAAAAAAGTTAAAGATGAATTTAATTTTGAAATAAGCCTATGTCCTATTAGTATTGCCGTAAAAAGTTTCTTGTTATTCGTGTGTTAATTATTATTATTATTATTTTTTCATATTTTAGAATAATAATCCTGACCCAGCTCAACAGATGTAAGATTTTTTTTCCACAAATAAAAATTATATCTTCAAGTATACGTAAATCTTGTAAATATATTCAATGTGGGACGTGGTGGTCGAGAGGTAGCGCTCTCGACTGTCATACCGATGGTCACGGGTTCGAATCCACACGAAGGTGAGGATTTGTTCTGCGGCCTGAGGAGTCCCCGAGTCACCCAGCTCCGAATGGGTACCTAACTAGACAATAGTTAGGCGGCTGGGGTAATGCGTGGAACCCCTATAGCCGTGGCCTGTGACCGCTGCATCACTTGCCAACAGATCATCTCTCATGGTCTGTGGACGCAATTATCTTCTGCATAGAAGGAGCGTCTGTATATCTAAGATAATGTTAATAATAATAATAATTTAAAAATAAAAAGAAAAACAATTCTTAAAAACATTTATTCAGAAAGAAAACGTAAAACAATTATCTTTTTTTTTATTTGAAGACTAGATAATGCAGAACAAACCACTGGACAACAACAGGTGAGGGTTAAAAAAAAAAGAAGAAAAAAAGAAAGAAAGAAAGTTCTCTAGAAGAAGAGTTATCAACCGTGGTTACCTGTGCAATTGGTTGTCTTAACTAGATAAAAATGTGTACTTTTTGTTACCTTTGTCTTTTGATTTTACAATAGTTTCTGAGTACATATGTACAGATCTTTGAAATTAATTTATATATTGGTAACCCTCGTACACATCTTGTATTGTTGAGGTAAAGAAATATATTTTGTAAACTGATGTAAATTATTGCTATAAATATAAGTCTGGGAAACTATGTTGCAGTTATCACGAATGTACTTATAAAACATAAACAAAAAGGAAATCCTATAATTATTTTTAAAGAAATATGTTTCTAAGATCCTTTTCTTAGGGCCCCGAAAGACATTTAAATAGGTCCACCCATACATTTATCACTAGAACACACACGACATAGATCTAAGGATTTTTGAAAGCTAAAGTGTTTCAAGAGAAAACACTTTATTGTAAGTCTAGTTTTAATTTGTGCAATCTTCCCCCAATGTTTTATTGCGTGTGCGTTAAATGCACATATTTTTACGCATGTAATGACAAATTATGGAGACTTTAAAAATAAATGGATTTAAATGGACTCTACTTGTTTTCCATTTCTTTAGAACTATTTTGTACCAATTTAATGTAAAGATTGTATTTTATTTCATTCAAATAATTATATATCTATCTTTAGACGATATTAAAACCATTTCAAGGTGTTGAAACAAATGGTAGAGATAATACAAATTTAACGGCATTGATCCAAAAGAAACAACCAAATGTAGGTTTGGATAATATTTTTCTCATTATTTTCTCTTACTTGCATCTTATAAACATATAAATTATTAATACAGTTGGTCCTCACTAATTTAAAAACCTCCCTAAATCAAATTATTTGTTAGGTACCAATAGAATTTCATAAGACTAATGCTAATGTGTCTTAGATCTCATTTTACTCGAAGATTTTTGGCTTCCAACTTTCGTAAGTCAAATTTTCCAAGGCGTTTGGTAAAACTTGGAAAAGGAAAAAATAATCTTGATCTCCCCCATCCCACTGTGGAGTGAGTCAAGTGTGGCGGAAGGGGCTCTCTCGGTTAAGTCAACTCATTTCATATGAAACATCAGACCAAGCCGCCTCTTCTTCTAGTCAAGCCTTCTCGCCTGTATGGTTGTTTCGTCCAAGAAATATCAACATTTTCTTCGATTAATCTGTTCCAGTTTCCTTAACTCAAAAACTTCCTATGTCGATTTGTTTTCTGATCTCTTTGAGTTTGACTTAGAGAGGTCCGACTGAATCTTATGTTATTTTCACGTGCAAAGTATTTTTACTACTTGAGTCTGATAAATTATGAGTCACTAATTTGTTTAACATGCACTATTTTTATTTAAAACACAAACAAATTTTATTTTTAAGACTAATTTATTGGAAACCTTTATATCATGTGACAATTTTGTAAGGCACCCAAGAATCATGGAAAATGACAATCGAAGAAATTTCAAGCGGGCTAATTTATAAATAACTAAAAAAATATTCAATGATAAAACTTTTTAATGATTAGCGTAAAGCGATTTTTAAAAAAATATAACAAAAAATCAAATACAAAATTCATACATAATAATACATGTTGTGTTTTATATTGTCCTATACGAGAAATTTACATTTTTTTGAATACTGTGAAGAACCTCGTTACTCGTTGGACTAGTATCTGTGCTTTCACTCTTAGTTCTTGTTACACTCTATTTCTACTCTCGTTCTCAAACATCAACTCTAAGACACGAGTACGTTAATTAATTATGTTTATTGCTTCATTTCTTGTTACTTCTCAATAAACACTGATTAATCTGTACAGTTCAACTGTCTATAAGTCTACAGTCCAACTGTCTATAAGCCTACAGTCCAACTGTCTATAAGTCTATAAGTCTACAGTCCAACTGTCTATAAGTCTACAGTTCAACTGTCTATAAGCCTACAGTCCAACTGTCTATAAGTCTACAGTCCAACTGTCTATAAGTCTACAATGTCCCTAGCGGCACGTCTCCCAGAATCTCTCCCTAACTCCTAGCCTGGCCCCTACCTAGCGTGTCCCCCTGGTTCTCACGAGTGCGTCCTCTCTAATACCCCTCAGTCTCAGCCCCCAAAATTACATTGTCCGAAGTAATCTGTCCATCATCTGGAACCACCCCTAGATAAGACAAGGGTGGGGCCGGTTTGACATATCTGTCTCTGGTGGGACCATCCACAGCTTAACTGGCTACCTAGACATCCTTTCTCTATCATGGGGCATGTTACAGCTTGGCCCAGTCCCGTGGACTCCCGTTGTCGGCACACTTATTATCTCATGTACTGACCGGGATAACACCAGATCTAGACATTTAACGCATCTTGTCAGTCTAGTCAGTTGTTGTCTTTGCTCCTACGTTACAGGTGACTTCTGGTGGTCAATGCTTTGAATGCAAATTGTTGTTGTTGTTGTTGAGCCTTCTCGTCCATGAGGGACATCTACCGATCATCGCCGGCGTCTGCACTTCCTCTTAGGACATAGGCCACCTACAAGAGCTCTCCAGGCATCTCTATACTGGGCTATTTTCTCCAGGATCTTCCATTCGTGGCCAATCCTCTTGATGTCTGCCTCCAATTAACGGCGCCAGGTGTTTCTTGGGCGGCCTCTTTTCCGTTTACCCTGTGGGTTCCATTTCAGGGCTTGCCTTGTTGTATTAGAAGCAGGTTTCCTTAGTGTATGACCGATCCACCTCCACCGCTTTTGAAGAATCTCTTCGTCAATGGGCTTCTGTTTAGTCCGCTGCCACAGTTCCTGGTTGCTGATTTTGTCCGGCCAGTGAATTCTGAGAATCCTTCTTAGACAATTGTTAATGAAGGTCTGGATTCTGGTCAGGTTTACAGCCGTTGTTCTCCATGTCTCAGCTCCATATAGCAGCACTGGTTTCACCATAGCGTTAAAAATCCTTACTTTTAACCTGCTGCCTAAGTTGTTGGCGACCCAAACATTCTTGAGTTGCTGGAAGGCTGCTCTTGCTTTTCCGATCCTTATTTTGACGTCGGCATCTGTACCACCTTGTTTATCCACCATGCAAATTACCCTACCTATATTACATATAATACTGAGAAACCATGAATTTACGATAATGGTCAGAGCACGCAGAGTGCGCTAAATATATTATGTTTTGGGTATTATGGAAAGCTGTAAAACAGCGTTACGTGCAAAAAAAAGTTTATGGTAATTATATTTGTGTTCCTGTAGCTCCATTCCACTTACGGTTTTTAGGTTTGGCTATAAGGAATGTTCTATAATTAATACATAATTCCCCTATTTTGATATAACATATTTATCGTCAAAATTCGTGATTAAAGCTATGTTTTACCACCTTACCTGGAATACACTTTCCATTTTATATAATTCACGGGCAAAGTATAAATGAGTATGTGAATTTTGTTACCTACACGACCTACACGCTATTTCATAAATGGCTTTCAAATTGTTTACATTCTATACTATGGGAGACTTAATTTGAACTTGACACATGGCAAGCAGGTACAACTTACACAATAGAGGAATCTTTTTTTTATATTTATAAGTGCACAATGTAACTTTTTAGGCAACAACTATTTTACAACAATACTTAAATCAATAAATATTAAAATATAAATATTACTTATTATATATTAAAATTTTTTTCTCTAACATTTCCACTTTAACTATATTTTAGAATATCATTTGGCTGCTAGGGAGTGAAGAAAACCAAACCTCCAAAAACCCATTCGGCAGACTTGTTATTGACAACATATTTGAGGTTGCTGTTGATAGTGGTACGTATACATTTCTACTTAAATTTAGAAATCATAGGCTAATAATTTGTTATTTGTTTCATATTTCAATATTCCAAAATGAAAATTGTAACATATCAACTTTAAGCAGAAGTTAAATATTATGATACATAATTACAGAATCACTTCTTGTTGTTCATGGTACAACTGAATTTGTGAATAATGTTGAAGATCGATACAAGCATTCCAGCTTAAGGTCAAAGAAAGTGCAGATAATGGGATATAAAACTGTGGTAAGAAGACGAATTATAAATTAATTTCTTTTCCCATTAGATCTATTTCACTTCTTTTTTCTCGTTTAAAATTTTTCATACATATAATTCTAAAAATTGCTGTATATCTTGTACATTCATTGGGGTTTCCTGCTTTTATTGCAATTTTGAGTTAATAGACGGTACCTTCCATTTTTAATTTTTAAAAAAAATCGTGTTAACATTAACATTATTTAACAATAAGTTAAATCCTCATATTCTTAGCTCCATTGTAAGGTAAAAGTTATCATTATTTTGTGGAAATACTAAAATTTGAGTAATTTAATCATACTTACTAAGTAAAGTGGGACACGGTGGTCGAGTGGTAGCGCTCTCGACTGTCGTACAGATGGTCACGAGTTCGAATCCATGCGAGGACTTGTTCCCGGGGCCTCAGGAGTCCCCAAGTCGCCCAGCCCTGAATGGGCACCTAACTAGACAATAGTTAGGCGGCTGGGGTAATGCGTGGAACCCCCATAGTCGTGGCCTATGACCGCTGCATCACGTGCCAACATATCATCTCTCATGGTCTGTGGACGCAATTATCTTCTGCATAGAAGAAGCTTCTGTATATCTAAGATCTAAGATAAAACAATTTTCAATTCGATCTTGAGGGACTTTCAAATAGCCAAGTCACTATATTTCACTATATTTAAATTAAATTTTATCGTTAATGTTTGAAAAATTACCGATTTATTAATCGATAATTTTGTTAGAGCTAATAATAAAAATGTTTGACGTCATTTAACTGAAAATTTCAAGCTAAGTAATAAAAACAGGCAATTGATTTTTTTTTTTAGTTATCTTTAAAACATAGCAATAAAATAAGTTGAATAACGTGTTAAAGTTTAGGCACTTTTGTCATTATCCTAATAAAACATGTTATTTTAAAGTTTACACTTTAAGCATCTCTCTTTGAAATGGAGAAGTTTGTACGTAAAAAACTATTATAAATTATTAATAATTAATAAGTTATAAATAAATAAAAAAAAACTTAAACACATTTAAAACAATTTAATAGCTATTTTATCGATTAAAATAATTTTAATCGATAAAAAAATTACCGATTATTCGTGAAAATAATCGGTAATTTTCGCAGCCCTATTTTAAAATAATCTTTAACAAGGGAATTCAAATTTGTTTTTGAGCCTTCTCGTCCATGAGGGGCATTCACGGATCATCGTCGGCATATACTATTCTTCCAAGGACGTGGCCGACCTACGAAAGACCTCCAGGCATCTCTATTCTGGGGCAGCCTCTCTTGGATCTTCTAGTCATGGTCAATGAAGTCTGCCCCCAATACTCGGGGCCAAGTGTTTCTTGAACGGCCTCTATTTCGCTTACCCTGTGGGTTCTATCTCAGGGCTTTCCTTGTTGTATTTGAAGCATGCTTTCTTAGTGTATGACCAATTCAACTTCACCATTTCTGGAGAATCTCTTCCTCAATTGGCATTTGCTTTGTCTGCGGCCAATGTTCCTGGTTGCTGATTTTGTGAATTATGAGATTCCTTATTACGGCCGTTGTTTTCCATGTCTTGGCTCCAATTCAAACTTACTAAACGCTTTGTATATTATGCAATATTACATTTTCCAGAAATTATTTTTTTTAAAGCAATAATTTATTGAAAAGTATTACACGTTTACATGAAATCCTTGTTAACGACCTTTTTAAATAATTTCTGAGCGTTCATTCATTCATTTATTAATTTGTTATTCTGTTTCTTTTTACACTTAAAATTGATTCAGAAAATCTTTCTCTCCATCTCTGCTTTTGAAAACAAAATGCTCTCACTTAAGAACCTCAATTAAAAATAATTATTTCAGCATATTATTTGGAGTTGACAATGCAATGTTCCATCATAGCTAGAATTTTATTTACTGCAAGGCGCTTAGAGTTAACGTTAACCGTGAAACACAAGTGTGAACCTTGGCCCACCGTGCTCTGCAGATCATATACATACATAAAATTATATATATATATATTAGCGTTGCGGAAATTAAGAGTTAATTCCTCGATTAATTGTAAAAAAAATTAATCGCCCACCACTTATAAATGTACAGGAAGTCATGAAGTAAAATATTTCGGCCGAATTATATAGACACATTTCTGAACGATAAACATTTTGGCTTTAAACTATTGACTGCCGTGACTGACGTGGCTGTTCAAAATGTTGATAAAGGTTGTGTCCATTTAGAGAAATCGTTTGCCTACCATGAAACGTTACATCTAAGTCTAAGCTTCGTTGGTTCATGTGCAAAGTTTAAAAAAATCTCGTGTGCAAAGTTTTAAAAAATCAAGTGTGCAAAGTTGCACAACGTCCACTTTTGTGCAATATTTTACAAACGTTTCTGTGCGCTGAATCTAAACCCTTGCGTTTCGTCGGTCAAGTATCTACGAAGCTGCTCTCTTAAAGAGAACATGTCTACCATATGTCACATGATAGTAATTAATATATTATTAATAGAAAGAGATCACGTGACGAATGAATGCCAGAGGGCGCCAGTGGTAGTTGAATTGAGCAATAAGTGTGCATGAGGGCAGCATGGCTCTCCACTGATGTTATTTATGTACAAAGTGTAATTATTATTAGTGTTTAAAAGACTTATGTGTGTTCATAGAAGTTGGAGTCTGTCAGTGATATACGCCTACAAGTGTGAGTTCTCACGAAAAGATTAAGTTTCGCTCTGGAATAATATACAAGTAGTAAGTCGCACTTAAGATCATACATTAAGAGTCCAAGAGACAAAACGTTACATCATTTGTAAGACGTTACATCTGGTGTAAGACGTGACACCATGGTTCTAACACTTCGCTTACATGTTACCCGCAAACCATACATCCACTATAGTATCAGAAACTTCAGTTTAGACAAGCTATGTGAACGATTGTTCAGCTCGACCTATAATATTTTTAATAAGAGCCGCTCATCACTTTAACCAATACAGTTGTCAGTTGTCTGTTTGCGCGGTTATGAAAAGAAAACGTTCCAGTGTTGTCTCGCTTTTTGACAAGTATGTTTAATAATATATTAATTATAAAAACATCAATGTTATTTTTTTGGTTTAATAGAAATTAACGATTAATTAATCATTAATTTTTCAAAAGTTAACGATTAGATGTAAATTAATCGTGAAAAGTCATACTATATAGTTTAACTTTAATGAGGAGTTATTTTAAGTGAAAAGAATTAAACCAACGTTACTTATTTATTAGCAAAATACTGCACGCTGCAGCTGAAAATTAGAATTCATTGGAGAAACCGCGTACCAAATTTCTGGACGAAGGAACTATACGTATTAACACCGTTGGAATGGTTCAAAATGGTGAAGGACATTGACGACATACTACCGAAATAAGTACTTTTACGTGTGTCGGTTAGAGCAGGAAACATGCCGAACAAATTTCGTGACGATGAGGCTATAAAAGAGACGAATTAACATGGCGAACATTGTCGACCGTTAAGTCTGTTGCGCGTATAATTTCCAAATGCAACCGTATAATTTATGGACATTTCACATTTACTAGCTATTTATTGTTATTTGATTTTCTTGATTACTATTTATTTTGATTATACATTTTATTTTAACTAAAAACTGGCAAAAATGTGTTAATGTATGAAGTGTTAATTTATTTTAACTATAACTTACTTATTTCAGGGCAACTTAGGACGCGACAACATTTTTCAAGGGATCGAGGCAGAGCGAGCACGTAATAACAATTGTATTTATGTCACAAAATCCTAAATTTAGAGATTTTGGATGAACGTAAAATGAAAAAAAGTTTCTTTTCAAATGTGCACAATAAAAATTATCGAGAAAATTTGAATTAAAAAATTCAGCTAAGGTTAAATCAAAATGAAAACCATCATCCACAGCAATTTTTCAGTGTGCTTTTGTGTTTGAAGTACCTGATCACCCTGGCACACAGTTAGTGGAAGGACATTTGACATCTGTTCCTGTCATCATAATTCACGTACTGTATTCTAAAAATGTATTGTTTAATTAATAAGAAAATCCATATAAACATTAAAATACTAACTTAACCTTAATTTTAAGATATAAAATTCAACTTTCCGATCAATATCATCCCTTTTGCATGGAAAACCATACTAATTATGGCAATGCGTGTACTTTATTTAAACTGATGCATAAGTATTAGTATTTTGTATACAATTTAAAAAAAAAAAACAAGATTAAAAACAGGATTATCACAAATTTAATGGTTTAAACACTGCTTGGTATAAAAAAAAATTACAACAAAAATATGCAAAATGTAATGTGTAAATTCTGAATAAATATTTTTTAAAAGAGATTAATTGTACCTATCTCAAATTCTTAACTTATACATAACGTGCTTATTAATTAGCATATTTAGTTGAGCCTAAACTGGTTAGAATTTCCTCTGATTAAGAAGATAAAATGTAAAATGAACGCTTATTTATCGAAGACATAACAAGAACGTATGTAATATTAAAATTTTTATAAATTGAATTATGATTTTAAGCGCTATCAATTAATACTTCAATTTTCTCTTTTAAAACTACCAGGATTCTAATAAGATGGCTGCAGGGTAATTAATTTTGCTTTAAATTTAATATATTTTAGTTTCAATTATGCTATATTTTATTAAATGTATGCTAACTTTAACATGCTCAACATTTTGGTTAATATTTTTGTCGTTTTTTAACTTTTTTCTATCTGATTTGATTCAGAAATTTACTTTCACTTTTTATTTATCTATTAAACTAAACTAGAGAATGAGTATAAAATAACACAGAGATTGAAATCAATTCCATTTACAATAAATTTACTTTCTAATAAAGCTTTTCGCTTTCAACAATAAAACCTTGAATTGTACTCGTTGTTTAGGCTTCAAATATTTAAAATGTGAAAATATGTGAAAATGTTAAAACACTTTAATATCTACCATCAAAAGAAGAAGAAGATCATGCATCGGGCATGTCAGTCATATACTTTATAGTCGAATCAGATGTTTAAATACTTCAGTAATTATTATTTTAAATTAAAATAATTTCAACTCCCTAAATAGAAAAAAAATAGGAAAAAAATGATGACCGCAGTTTATTATTATTTTTAAAAATGTAACACGAGGTTAACATGGGGCTATCAGTTTCATGAACTTGCGAGGAAGTTATTAATGTTAAAATTAAATACAATGTATGTAAAATGGTTAAGCTTGGATCTGGTAGAAAAATTAAAATTTTTTTTTTTCGATATCAAAGCCAATTAGATTAAAATTTCTCACTTACCTTCATTTTGCGCTCCGATTGCTCGTCTCAGATAACTGAAAGTGAAACATCATTTATACCCTCGTGACCGGAATTCTTCGGCGAATAAAGTTTAAATTTAAAACTTAGCTAATTTCCGAAAATGATGCCTAGAAACGACAAAAAACGAAGTATACCGAACGCGGACTTCAATTGTTGATCACAGTGGAATGCTACTAGCAGCCCCCCACGGTTTGCGAAGAAAATGGGAAATGAACGGGCACAAACAAAAACATTTTTAAAAATTAAAAAGTAATGTCTTATTTGGGGCTTGAACCTACGTCCTTCCGCGTGATAGGAGAATGTAATAACCACTACACTACGAAATACAAGCTATTCTGTTGTTCTGAAAGAACAAAGTAATTGACCTCAATTGAACGTATTGTTGGCTTGGTCTCGATGACCCGCGACCCTCTGCACTAACTTTGCTTGCAAGCTGGCTGGTCGGAGGGGCATTAAGACAGCTCGGTGTCCGGCATGGTTGAACAATGAAGAGAAATATATATATATATATAATGGCCGTCTGTTGTTGTTGACATCCCTGAGTTTGCTGAGTTCACTCCCCCGAACGGTGACCACCCCCACCCCAACCGAACTCATTTTAGAGCATTTGGGAGTTAAGTCACTTACAAAAGTAAATGTTTGTTTTGAACGTAATCAATAAATTAATTATGTCTCATTTATAAAAGATTTGTGTACAAAGAAATGTTTTAATTAAAAATTTCAACTTCATAGCTACCGATGACTTGCACAATATGTGAACATTTAAAAGCACAAAAACACGCTTTAATAGGATAATTTGAAAACATTTTAAATTATGTACATTCAATTATAGTTAATATGGTGTTTTTTTTTAAACAAACAAAAACTCAGCTCATTTTTAACGAACACACGAGTATATGTTGACGTTAAAAAGTTTGAAACAAGACATATCAATAGAAATTGAGTTGCTCATCAAATTATTACAGGTAAAAAAAAAAGTTTAAATATTATATTTTAGGTTTAGTTATGGTCTTATAATTTTTTAGATTAATGCCAAAGGATATTTGAATAGTGTTGTCTAATTTTAAAGTTAAATTAGTTATTAAATTATATGCACTATTTTTTATTTCATTCTAGCGTTTAAAGAGCATCTGAAAACTAATAACACTGAAGAAAGTCAAGATATAAGTTCTAAAAGGATTTTACTGTGCATAAGCTTAAATTATTTCAATACAAATGTTGAACAAGAAATAAAGGTATAATTTAAATAAGATTATATCAATAACATCTATTTAAATTTTAGTCAGTGGCGTAGCCATGGACTTGGTGGCTCGAGGAGGTTGTCCTCTTTTGGGGCTCCTGCATTTTGACATGTAGCGTATTTTTAATGTCAAACAACAATTTTTGACACTCCTTTGAGGGTCCCCTCAAGTGGTGGCCCGAAGGGACTTTCAAATTTAGACCCCCACCTCCTCCCCTAGCTACGCCACTGATTTCAGCCCTATGTTTGTATTTTTATTTTACAATGATTTCTGATATTAAAAAAAGAAAAATCGTCAATTTCGACTTAAACAGAATATTACAATTTATAATTTCATAAATAAAACTTATACAACGTTTTGTTGAAAATCTAAATAACACTGGAAAGTCGCCTTGATATGTCATATCTTAGCCAATTACGTAAAAAAGGACATATGTTTTGAGAATACTGTATTTGATTCAAGTGATAAGCGGTTCTAATTGATTATATAACCAGCCGAGAATAACAATCCTTCACACGGAATTGATGTAACTTGTATGCACAAAATGGCCTCGGCAAGGAATGACATTATCGGATGTCGGTTTTCATTAAGTTTCCACCATTGTAGACGGTTAATGGAATCAGGAACTTTCATCTCCGTTTTTTAAAGCAGTAATTCATCAGAAGAGCTGTCATTTTTTTCTGTCTCTGAATCAAACTCCATTACTGCCAAGTGCTTTATACGCTTTTCATTTGGTTTGAAAACTAATATTTTTTCATGAAAGATGGGAAATAACTCAATGAAACAAAAAAAATGTCCATTACTTGTTTCTGCAACTTCCCTTGGCTTTAATCGAAATTAACCATTAATTCATGAAATTAACAGTTAGTTTTTAAAAACATATAACGTTTAAATTGAAATTAATCGTTATCAGGCCTAATATATTAGGGCTGTTATCGATTAATTAAAATTTAAATCCTTAACTTTTGAAAAATAACCGAATAATTAATCGATTAAGCTGAAAAATAAAATTAGTAAACAAAATGAGGGTTAGGACTGCAATCAGGCTTATACAAAATTCAATGGAAAAGACGTAAACAAGGTATGGGTTAGCCTGACCGGACGTAACAAAACGTTTTGTTACGTCCGGCCAGGCTAACCCATACCTTGTTTACGTCTTTTCCATTGAATTTTAAAATAAAATTATGACGTCATTAAACTTAAAATTTCATAAAATGCCCATTGCTTAAGTATTTAATAAAAAATATTATATTTTTAGGAGATAACTATGTTTAATTATAAGTAGTTCCCTTGAATGTCAATAAATTTTAATTTCGTTTTTTTAAATTAACTAAAAACAATGTTTATTTTTAAAAATATCATTCTCCTTATAGAAACTGCTTATTTTAAAGTTTAATAAATCGAAAACTCTGTTGAAAAATGTTTCTCTAATTTTAATCTATATTGTATTGATTAAAATAAGTTTAATCGGTAAAACATTTTACCAATTAATCGAGAAATTAATCGTCAGCTTCCGTAGCCCTAATATATATATATATACCTACATATATGGTTTGGTTTATTCTAAATACTTAATTTCTTCTGAAATATTTAGCTCGGTGGCTCAAAGAACATTCAAACTGTTCATTTAACAAGTATTATAGCGTCTTGCAATTTATAATGTAAACCATATCAATTTTTGTAGTACTAAAGTTACGTAATTATTGTTTAGAAATTTACTTGATTTTGAAGGATTTTAAGGAGCCTCAGATGGAAAATAATAGTTCTTTACAAGAGGAAAATCGTTTGGTGAGTTTTTTGTATTAATTTTCATAACAATTTTTTTCAATGCTATAGTTATTATTTTAAGAAAAAATGTTTATTTATTATATTTCAAAATGCTTATAGTGTGTTGGTTTTCGTTATTTCCTCGGGCAACCCAAACCGGATTGAAAGAACAAGAATTGATGTGTACTAAATCTTGCATACGTAATAAGATTTTTAAAAAAAAATGATTCCTTTCTCTATATGAGCTTTTTGTATTAGATGCTCTTCGTTTTGTATTGCCTTATTAAAAGTAATTGCTTTTGCACTGTTACTACTTTGCTAACTTTTCTTCGTTCCTCTAGCGTATTGCTTCTCAAAGTGGTGGTCCGTGAACCGTGCCGGTATCTTGGTCTTAAGGTACCGGTTCGCAAAATTTACTAATATGACATTTTGCTACCACATCAGTACAGGGAAAGTAGTTTACAGTTCCCTTGTGAAATGGAAAAATTCCTGGCTGTCCGCCTTACTAAAACGTTTGAGAAGCACTGCTCTATTGCTTTAAAGTTAAATAATTTTACTCTTGTCAGTTTTGAATATTCTCCAGTAATGAATGTGGCAAATATTTTTGAAATTGTTCTTGTTTATCAATGTTGTCTTGGGGATGGGTGTTTGGGGGATAAGTCCTACATTTCAGTTTTATATTGTAATACATCTGCACAAGTTTTTCTTTCTCAAGCATAATGTTAGTCTTTATTTAAATTGGGGGTTCCATGATAATTTCGATGGTTTTCTTTTACTCCTATGTTATTCGTATCTTATGTTTGTATTAATCATTTTTATGAATGACATATTTGCATTTATATGTTTCTTTGTTTCTCTTAAAAGTTGACACTTTTGTGGATGGAAATACATACACCAATTAGATCTAGTTACTTATTAATGTAGTGCTATTTTATGTATTTTAGAAATTAGGACTTGGAGAGCGTGATTTTTGTATATTCTCTCAATAACACATAGAAATCTATGCCCACCACGTAGTTTTCCAAGTATTCCATATAGTGATAGAGCTTAATGCATGGTATATTTGTGCATGATTCACATTGTTTGTAAGGAAACTAAAAAGATTAAGTTTAGAGAGTTTTACGTCATCATTTGTGGTGACTTGTAGTTAGATTAAAGGGAAAGTAAAATTTTTTAAAATGTAAAGAAATGACTTTTAAATTAAAAAAATGTCAGGTATATTCATTACACAAGAAAATTCATAAAAATATTTCTAAAATCTAAACACAAATACTGATAACTACATAATGCTGATATCTAACATAAGTACTGATACATTATACGAAAATGCGCTAACACGTCCTGAGTTCCAAAAGTGACCAGGCTTAACATGATTTTTTTTTTCTCAAAGCTTTGTTTTATCATGTCTTCCCTTCTGTTATTTTGTTCATATCGTTTATCTTTATGTATTATTCATCTGTTATTGATGAATACTAACTTAAAATGAGAACCAGTCACCAAAATTAGTTTTGTAGTCTTTTAGAAAATAGTAAAAAATATATTGTAAAATACATTTTTAAAAAATTGTTAGTTGTGAAAAGCACATTGAAATTAAGCACATATTTTTAATAAATACGCAAAATTTTGAAGAAAAAAGTTTTTAATTTTTAAAGAACAACCTTTCAAAAGTTTTTTTTAGGCAATATTAATAACATATGATAATTTATAATTATAAAAAAGCATTAACTTTTTTTTTTTTTTACACATTTTTTAGACAAATTATGAATTTTTGATTTTTTCCCCCCCTCTTATGTTAGAATTTCAAAAGGAAACTAAAAAGAATGGCACTGTTGTCAATTACTTTGCATCGTCAAAACTTTTTAACTCCTCTATGTATAAAGGAGGTGGATCTAACTGGTATGCTAGAAGATGATGGCTTTATGGAAAAACTTTATTCTAAGGTATGAATTATTCAATCTTGCTTTTTCCATTAAAGAGTCTATTTATAATACTGATTTTCAAATGTTCAATTTTATATTTAAATAAGTTTAGAAACTTTGTATACAAAATGTTAATATTTTTTCAAGGTTGGTTTGGGGAGAAAAAAGGGGTAAATCAATATTTGTTACTCACAAAAAAAAAATATTGCTGTAACATATTTTTTTTTATGTCTCTTATGAAGGCAACTTGGAAAGAATATGCCCACAATGAAATGGAGGTATTTAAAAAAAAAATTTTTTCCAGATATTTTAAAGCCAAGTTAAATATAATTTATCAGTGCCGTATTGGTTTCATATTTTAATTAAATAGCAAAATATTAATAATTTATTTGAATTAAAAAATATTATCATTTAACTTATATCATGTTTTTTTTTTATATACAAAAGAACATTTCAAACATTTATGTATATTTTTAAGGCATGAACATGAATATAATTTGACGCTGTGAACACAAATAACATCATTTACGCAACATAAAATTATATTTATTTAGAATGATGGCCCCATTACAGTCTAGAGGATTCAATCATGCTTAATATCAAAGATAAAACAAAACATTCGGTTATTGAAAATTGGTAAGATGAAAAAAATATTGTGCCTACGTAAATTATAATGGTAAATTCTTTCATTGTGTTTCATCATACAACACATATTTAAGAAGATTTGTCTTCCATTTCACAAAAAAAAAATCTTATATTTAACTTTTAGTTGCTAATAAAAATACATTACTTGTTTGTTATTTTGCTAATCTGCTAGACTAACAGCAAAATTGATAATCTACCATAAAGCATTCCTAGCTACTGTAGATATAGATATCCTAATACACTAGAATGGATAGAATTTTAAAAATTTGCATGAACTATTCTCGGAATAAAACAAGCAGTTGAGTCACCTAATTGTCATTATAGTAATTATTTTAGTCCTGTTCGGCGCTTTGTACACAGTTTTCCTACCCATGAATAATAATTTATTCCAAGGGTGTCACAGCTTTATGAAAAGAGCAACTCTTACCATGGAAAATTTATATTGGGGCTGGGTAGTACGTAGTTAGCCGACTATTCATTCATTAATTACTAATACTTATTAGTATTACTTTTTGGAGTAAAATTATTCCCCAGTTCCAAATTATCGAACACAAATAGATTTTAAATAATACTCCATATAAAAATAATCCTTTCAATTCTTCTTAGGAATTTTTTAATTTTCTTCTATTAAACTTTTAAACTGATATAGCCTATAGCCATAAAGTATTTTACTATTTCTAGACTAATTTTTAAATGTGAATGTCACTCTATGTATCATTATTTTCTAATATGTTCGTTTCAAGTTTCCCTTAATCGAATGGAAATGCTGTTTATTACATCGATTCTGAAGTCGAAATTGGAACTCTCATTAGTTTTTTGGACAAACGTTCGCGTAAGTACTGTATTGCGTTTTTGATTCACCTCTAAGAAAATTTTTCTTGGTATACTTACAAATTTTGTAATTAAACAATAGCTTAATGAAATAAAAATTTTAATATTCTCTTCTGATATTCTATGAAGAAGGAAATGTGTTTTAAAATTTCGTTTACTGTTCTTTTGACTATTTGCAGTACCCAATTTTATACGCATTGCTGGCTTACGGGCTGTTTAAGGCTATGAAATATTCTGGTAATGAAGAAGCTAATATTTTGAAGGAAAACATGGTGTAAGTTAATATTAAATCATTGCTTTCTAAATGTGATGATTACAGCTTAAAGTTATTTATGCTCAAGTAAATTACACTTGAATAAATATAACTGTTTACTCTTGAGATGTTACGTTTAGGAAATGTTGTTTTAAATTGTAATCTTTAAAATGATTTATTAAAAAAATAATACTGGTTGAAAACAAAATATATCTAATATCAGACTTCTTTAACACCATTTTTTAGTGGAATTCAAATTTTATAAAAATATTTATTTTCAAACTCATTAAACATGAAAAGTAATGATATTTATCCTCATATAATATTTATATCTTTATATTACATTAATATTAATTATCATTTTATTATTTTAAAGTTTATATTCAAACTTAAATACTTTTTGAAAAGATACATTTAAAATAAATAAAGGCCTCAGATATGTTATAATTAAGACACAAAAAAAACTGTTTTAAAACCTTAAATTCATCAAAATATTATTCTATATTGGCATTTTTACTCATGCTTATGCAACATCTTAAGAAACAATTTTCTTCTGTTGTGCTTCTCTGCAGGACATACAGAAAACTTTCCATTCAAGCAATTTTTAAAGGATTCTTCAGAAGCAAGGAGGATACATTCAAAATATTAACCCAAAAATTGCCCGAAATGGGAGATATCTCTTGCATCGACATAGCATTAATCACACAAAACAAAAAGTTCCTATCCAAGACACCAACAAATGAACTTAGAAGAAACATTTGGTCTGGAAAGGTATATAGAAATCTGAATTTAGTTACTTAAGTAAAGTTGTATAATATTATTAAAATAAACCGGTATTAACTTCCAAGAAATATTTAAATTTAAAATGAAAACGGCCATGTAGGAATTATAAGAAACTCAATTAACTCTGTATTATCTTTTCAGGCACTATCAAATAACAGGTAAGAAAAAATAAATTTAAAACTTTAATCCACTTTAATTCCAAGTAGATATAATGACAGAAAAACTCAACAACTTCAATGAACTTGGAAGAATGCAAGTTGAGCGTTTAGAGTATTAATATTAAGAACAAACGATCAGTAGAGTATAGTAGGGAACTTTCTCAAGTCGTCGTCAGAGAAGTGTTACTAAATGAAGTACTTTAGTTGCTAAGATCATATGCTTATTACAGACTGGGCGTAAGCAGTGGCGTAGCTAGAGCTTTTGCCGCCCAGGGCGGCCTCCAATTTGCCGCCCTTTTAGAGGACGTCCATAAATGACGTCACACATGACGGGGGAGGGGTGTCACACATTTGAAGTCACATCAAAACGCTCAACTTTAAATAAAAGTTTCGCTTAAATATATATGATTAACGACACTTTGTTAAATGAAGTTTTACGTAGTTTCACGCGTGTTACGATATTAGAGTGCAGCCTGACACTAAAAAATATTTAAATGACAAAAAATAAAATTGATTGGAAACCTGGTCATTTTTAAATAGAAAATACGGCTTTTATTGGGGGGAGGGGGGGGCTTTGTGATTTCACATTGAAGAAGGGTTCTAATGTCTTGTGAAAAAATCAGCCAAATTCGCGTGAAGTCATTTAAGGACGGCCACTTAAATCAATCGTATGATGGTATTTATAAATGATTAAGCATTAATAAATAATTGTAATTGAAATGAAGTACATTGTAAAAGTAAAAGGTGGGGAACATGTTAACCATTCCACGTCATATTTATGTAAGCATTAATAAAAGAGGCCGAATAAGATGATTTACATATTTGTACACATTTTTAAGACTACAAGATTCATTTTTAAAGGTCACAAGAAAGTTATTGAGACAAAACATATTCCAAATTTACAGCTAAAAAACATGGCAAATTAAATCTATGCTTTTATTTTTTTTTAAAATAAGATTTACATGCTTTTTTATAAACAAAGACATTGTATGCATTAGTAGATCTATGTAAATATATTTATAAATTTACTTACCTAACTTTCATAGTAGAGAAATCGTGTATTATTTTATCAAAATTCCAATTATTTGTAATATCTTCTTCTATGGACAATACTGCAAGATTTTGTAGTCTTAAATCACTCATATTGTGGAACGAAGATAATTTTTGTATCAACTTTGTTTGGAGGAACTCCATTCACAACTATATACATTTATAACATTGTTGAAAACTTTCTTAGCAAAAGTATAATGTTGGGTAAAGAATGTTCCAAGTTATACTATTTAATATATTTTAATAGATCAAGGAGGCATTCCCCCCCTCGTTTTTCCTAACATAATGCCTCTTCTTGTAGTGTAGGTAAAGCCAGGGCAGGTCTTAAGTCACTGCCACCTATGCGGCCGCTTTGATTTCGTGCTTTCGCTTTCTTAATTTTTTTTACTCATTTTCCTTATTAAGACCTTATCCTTACACAAATTGGGCCCAGCGCATTCCTTTTCGCATACAAAGCTGCTTGTGGCCCCGCTATTGTTAAGCCTGGCCCCATGTTGTTGTTGTTGTTGTTGTTGTTGAGCCTTCTCGTCCATGAGGGACATCCACCGATTATCGTCGGCGTCTGCACTTCCTCCTAGGACATAGGCCACCTACAAGAGCTCTCCAGGCATCTCTATCCTGGGCCAGCTTCTCAAGGATCATTCCATTCATGGCCAATTGTCATGATGTCTGCCTCCAATTCTCGGCGCCAATTCATGGACTGCCTCTTTTCCGTTTACCCTGTGCGTTCCATTTCAGGGCTTGCCTTGTTGTATTAGAAGCAGGTTTTCTTGTGTATGACTGATCCACCTCCACCGCTTGTGAAGAATCTCTTCCTCGATGGGCTTCTGTTTTCTCCGCTGCCACAGTTCCCGGTTGCTGATTTTGTCCGGCTGGTGAATTCTGAGAATCTTTCTGTGTACTGCCATAAAAATCTGGAACCTTTTCGTCAATATTTAACTATTCTTTATCAGTGATAATATAGAATGAATTTGATGTTAAATTTTTTCAATTAGTAGGTTACATTGTATTATACACTAATATTTTCTTGCAACGACATGCAACTGATCAGCGGGTTCTATTATTTTCTTTTATAATTACATCTATGGATAAAAACATTTCTTGTTGTACCACTTGCTCGAAAGATAGAACCCCGTCTCCTGAATTTTCTCCACTCATACTTTTTCTCTTTCAAACTGGGGGCTCAATTGTTGTCTCCAACTCTCTATAATCTTTTACAGCGTTCTGTATTAGCAAATAGCTTTGTTCCATAAAATTGGTTTGAATTATTTTTTTAAAAACGGTTTTCCATAAATTGAGATTCTATTGAAAAGAAAAATGTTGCAATGATATGCGCAACGTTCCAGCATCTGATCTCGTTTTACTAGATACTTCTTCAGATGTCAATTTTTCCAAGACGCTTGAAATTTTTAAGTAGATGTCTTTTTCGAAAATAATTGATGTCATTTCGATGTTTATTAATTGAGAAATTTGATTATTTTCATGTTCTTGCGCTAAATGTTAATAATTTTCCATGAAATAGACGAATTCAAATTATTTACACAATACTTTAATTTGATAGGCATAGCATTTTTAAAGAATAACCTAATTGTAATGAAAAACGCATATTATGTGTGTTACTTTAATTCAATAAAACCAAATTACATTTTAATTTTTAGTAAGTTACCTTAAAAATAATTTTCTAAAACTCAAACAGTAATACAAATTACACAATATTTGAACCACCATGTCATGTTGGTATTTGTTAACGCATGTCGAAATTCCAACGCAAAAACTATCGTGACGATATTAATAGTACACATTATTCGGCCCAACGGTCAAGTGTTGTTTTATGTGCAGTTTTCTTATAAAAGCGCCATTTGTGACGCTTAATTTCCTAACAAATCGATACCTTTTTTGAGCGACTTTTAATTTTTAACGAGTTTGCGTTTGTTATAGCAACCACTATGTAATGAAACATATGTTGCGTGAATCCGTTAATTAAGACTAGAAATTAAGAATATCTTTGTTTCACCTTGGTTTTTCACCTTCAAAAGAAAATTGAAAGGGCTTTATTTTTCAAATGCCCACAAACGCCGCCCTTTAGATGAGTGCCGCCCGGGGCGGACAGCCCCCACAGCCCCCCTAGCTACGCCACTGGGCGTAAGTGCATTAGAGCCGAGACTCTTAATAGCATACTAAGATCATAAGCAGAACTTATATGTTTAACGGGATACACAATTTTATAACATAATATATTTTATTGAACATAATATCAATATCTTTTAAGAAAACCTATGTGTCATAAGTTTTCTTACTAATGGGAAAGCTGCAAATTGCATACCTGGGCTAGAAAAAAAACCCCAAACAAATCAATACTTTTCAACATAAGTATTTGGAACCACTAAAAAATGCAACATTTATGCATTCAATATTTTAAAATATTCAAGATTCCACATTCAATTTTTATCAAGCTTAATGTAATGTGTCTTTACATTACATGTTATTGAAATTGAGTAGAATTAAAAAAAAAAAGTAATAAAAATTCTTCGCAGTGAATTTGTCGGGGCTAAATGTCACATGATATGGGATTGGTGGAGAGAGATCACGTGATGTGCTAGACCAGAATTATTAGCGGGTCAGAAAGTGTGTGCATGAGCTTGGATATAGACTTAATTTGTTTCACTGATGTATATTAACAAGTAGAAAGTGTGTACATACGTTCAAGTATTGAATTAAAGTTGTATGTGTTACAAAGGACTTCAATAGTGTCATTGTGCGAAAGTATCGACTGCTAATTAATGCCTACTACAAGTAAGAAAGCGGCCAAAAAGACAAGTGACACTAAGATTGTTTAAGATTTTATTTGCAAAGTTCAGTACAAATTTTATTATTTGAAATTACTGTCGGAACTCTCTAAGGGACCCTAAAAACCAAATTCTTCTTGCGTGGTTTTCTAGTAAGGGAAAAAGGCGTAATAAGTGCCGATTAATGATGTACAATGTTGATATTGAGAGGGGGGACAGCCATACCGGTAGTAGGCTTGACAGGAATGTTTTCTATGAATGGAAGCCAACTTGCTTTGACATTCCGACATAAGCCAAGGAATGGAGACACCTTCCCTCTCTTCCTCCACTTTACTCCAACAACAGCGGGATTGGGGAAGTAAGATTTTTCTTTTTAAAAAGAGCCACAGCATTCAGCAAATGCTTTGTGAAATTCGACTTACGGAGGTTGTAAGTAAAAAATCTTTGAGTTAAGGATATCTAAATTACATAAGTCTAATGGCATTTGACTGGGACCTACCAATTAATTCCATATAGTGATATAGGGAGGTTTTTGACTTAGCGAGCTCCGACTGTCTTTTCTTTTAAATAATCAATAATTGTTTTGATGATTGTATTCAATATTTTAAAAAATTATACTTCTAATTAAAAAAATAATCTAATTTAGTTGAAAATTTAATGAAAACAAATAGGCAATTAAAAAAATATTTTGTTAGTAAACTATTAGATAAGGGTTAAAATTGATTCAATAAATGTGAAACCAAAATTAAAAAGGATTTTTTTCTTTTAAAAACAACGGTTACTGAAGATATGGACGTGTGGAGAATGCGTATTTACTTGATGAACCAGCAAGAGTTGAAATTGCGCCTGAGATACTTCATCCAGGGCAACAGAACAACTTAAATACCACAAATGAAAATTTGTCTAATCCCATATTTAATTGGATGAAATCACCAATCATGCTCTGGACGATTAGCCTTGTAAGTTGTAAATTAAATTTGATTTAGTTTAAATTTTGAATTCAGTGCTTCTCTTCCTTAAAATCACTGCAAAAAACGTAAGTCCAGGATTGTTTGTGTAGGGTGGGTCGGATTTCAATTGTAACGCATACGTTTTTACATAGATTGATGGTTTCGTCAAAAGTTGGCACATACATCCATTAATATATAGGTCAAAATCTAGAGGGTTTTTAAACGCTGCACCAGTCACCTTTTTGGACGAGGGCCTAATAAAATTTTAAATTATTACATGATTTAATTTGCAACGAGATCAAATTGGGATATGACATCTCAAAGAAGTATGAAATTATGGGTATTTTACCTAAAATGTAGTAACATTATGCAACGGGCTTATAATGAGCCATGTGATCCCTTCAAAGGATTTACTTTATGAATGGCATCCTATTGTGCTATAGGATCATAATGGGGAATGTACTCTGGATGAGAAAAGGATTTGACATGGAGCATGATCCTATTATTCAATGGGATCGTAATGGGTGGGGTACAAAATTTGATCCTTAATGCAGGACTGGGTGATACCGGGTATATCAACTAGTACCCAATTTAAAAATCATGATTAAAAAAAAGTTATTCTGATAAAGATACACCTAAATCCCACACGTGTTTTTTCAGTTGGCAAACGTAAAAAAGAATTTTTTGGAAATTTGACTGTCAATTAAGATTAAAATTAAGATTAAATCCATTTAGACTATAAGCTTATAGGTTATTATGCCCTTAAACCGAAGTGATCCAAAAATTTCAGAGATGAAATTTGTGTTTAAAAATAATATTATCTTATTGAGAATCTTCGACAGTCACTAAAAAAAGTTTATTTAAATGTTTTTTAAAATTAATGTAGCGTTGATCAATAGTTATGCTCATTAAACTGTAAATTTACAGGAAGAATTATTGTACTTATTTGCATATTTGTATCAAGTACATTGTTGTTTCCATTGTATTTTTGTTTCCCTCCCTCACTTTTATAATACTAACTTCTAGTTTTTTTTTATAGTGCTGGTGGACTCAATAATCAATTAATTTTCCTTATTAATTAGTACTAATTAATAGACGGTCATTAAAATTTAGTGTTAAATTTTTTAAATCTCCAAACGATGGATATGAAATTATGTTGAAAATTCAAAATATATAATATTGAAAAGAACTTTTTCTGAATAAGATACACACTTATTAAAAAATTATAAATATTTGTGTAAATTGTTTTCTTTTTAATATTTTACACATAATACTTTTGGAATACTGTCCGCATTAAATCAATATTTCAAGTATTTTTTTTCTACAGGTAAGCTACGTAGCACTCCTTGTGGTATACAGTTTCTTATTGTTGTTATCCCTAAGGACATCACCATATCATTGGCTTGAATGGATGTTGCTGGTCATGGTCTTAATATTTCTATATATGTTTGGTTTAAAAATGGTAAGCTTTAAAATAATTTGTTCGCTAAAAATGTATCATATTAGCAACATGCGGTAATATCACAAAAGGTAAGTTTACAAATCTCTAAATATTGAAAAGATCCTGCTGGTATGTGTGTGTATACTGGTTAGACTAAACTCTGACTTCACTCGTTCTTACTTCTTTGTCACACTTATCTTCTGCTCTCGCACTCATTTCAAACACAAAAGACGACATAAACAATAATTAATTCACTTTGTTCATTCCTCACTTTACTCGAACAAACAATGTAATCTAACTTCACTTATGTAAGACAAACTGTATTGAACTCCAAGCTTCTATCCACTGTCTTTATTCTACTTTTGTTTCTTAATTTATCTTTATTCTAGAATCTCCTCTCTGCTCTCTGCCTCCCCAGCGTACCCGCTACTCCCCTATTACATACTATCAAAACTCCGACACCGAGTCCAGCTATGTCCGAGTATGTCAGTCTCTAACATGTAAGTCATGTCTAGTTTCACCCCGCGGACTCCAGGGGTCGGCTACTCTTAACATCTCACTACTGACCGGGTTCATACCAGATCTACACTTTGAACGCCTCTGGTCAGCCTGGTCAGTTGTCGTCTTTGCTCCTAAATTGAAGGCGGCTTCTGGCGGTCAATGCTTTGAATGCAAATGAACCTAAATCCCTTACAATAATAAACATTGATCTTACAGTTTTGCAACAGAACCACTAATTATGAAACGATTTTTGAATTTTTGAGAGTTAACTTTGCCATTAGCTTAGAAATTTATGCAAAGATGCTTTTAAAAATTCAACATCTTAAAATCTCTGATTGTTTGATAGACATATTTTCACTATAAAATGTAAAAAAAACAATGTATCTTTACATTAACTTTACCTAGGGAAAATATAATTGTTATATTGATTTTTCATTAGATGCATTCACCGGGACCGTTTAAAAATATCTTCAATGGACTTAAAACATTGTCACTGGCTGTATATTTTTTGGCATGGGTTTTCCGAATAGCTGCATATTACAAAACTGATATACCAGAACTGATGCAAGCTTCAAGAGTTATTCATAGTGCAAGTTTTTTACTATGGTGTATCGGTTTTATGAAGTACTTCTACTCTTTTAAAGAACTTGGACCCATTATAGCAATGATAATTGAAATGGTAAGTAACGGAAACAGTTATAATCTAAGTTTAACAATTAACATAATTATGAATTTAAAAAAATAATTCATGGTCATAAATAAATTTTAAATTTGAAAATCAAATTATCATTATTTGCTCAAACAATTTTTTTAACAGTCGAAAATGATGTTTCAGTTTTATTACTTTATAATAGGGCCGCGAAAATTATCGATTATCGGTAAATTTGTATCGATTAAAATTATTCAAATCGATAAAATAGCGATTAAAATTATGGGAAATTTATTCTATGACAAAACCGATTTATCAATAAATAATCAATTATTTAAAAATAGTTGCTTTTTTTATGTAGAAACTTCTCCATTAAAAAAAAAAGATTTGTAAAATGTAAACTTTAAAATAAGCTGTTTTGTAAGGAAAATGATATCAACAATTAAACTTTGGTAAATTCATTGACATTACATTGAATTACTTATATCTAAATAAAAAAAATGTGAATGCCTGTTTTTGCTACTTGAAATTTTCAGCTTAATGACATCATACCTCTTTTTTTTCTTTAATCAAACTAATCGATTAATTATTCAGTAATTTTTCAAAATTTTACTATTAATTTTAAATTAATCGATAACAGCCCTACTTTATAATAAACCCTCTTCAGTATTCGTTTTATTAAAATTTATTTGCAGATAACAACTCTGGGTTACTTTTTTATCATAATTGTGGTATTCATTGTTGCTTACTCTGTTGCTTCGGAGTCAGTACTTTACCCTAATGCTGAGATAAATATCAAATGGGCTTTCTATTTGTTCCGGAAAGCTTTCTGGTCAATATTTGGACAATTGTTCCTTGAGGAGATTGAAGCTACTGGTAAATATTGAGGACATTTTTTAAAAATCATGTTAAGCCTGGTCCCTTTTGGAACTCAGGACGTGTTAGCACATTTTCGTATTATGTATCAGTACTTATGTTAAATATCAGCATTATGTAGTTATCAGTAATTGTGTTTAGATTTTAGACCTACTTTTATGAATTTTCTTGTGTAATGAATATACTTGACATTTTTTTAAAATTTAAAAGTCATTTCTTTACATTTTAAAAAAAAATTATTTTCTTTTTAATCTAACTACAAGTCACCACAAATGATAACGTAAAACTCTCTAAACTTTTACACATATTCTAATGACGTCAAAAAAAAACACCAAAAAACTAATTCTTTTGCACGCTTTCGTACCACTCTTTAATGATTGAAAAATTATGTATTCGACTTCCGGCAATGGCGGCCGTTACCTGCGCCAGTGTTACCTCTCGATTCGCAAAGTTTTTTGGTAGTTTTAACGGGGTTTATTAACGGATCGAGTAACTGAGTGTTGATGCACAAATGGCAGGTCAGGACATACAAAAAACATATATACATCATGGGTCTAGGACTTATGGATGCTGTGATCAAGGGTGATGACAGACGGACGGACGGACGGACAAAACTGGTGCAATAGCGCATTCGACATCTCGAAAATGCGCTAAAAATTAATAGTAAAATAGCAATTTTTTGAATTAAAGAAACAAAACCATTAATCATAGAATAGAGAGGATGCAAAAATAATTTTAAAAACATTTAAAATAAGTAATATAGTAGAGACTAAAGCTTAAGACGTTTAGAGGGTCTTTAGATCATAGACTGATGGACACAACCAGGAGCTGCGTGGTGGACACGGCAGGTCCTTTGAATTGGGGGCAGAGACCGACAAGTAGCCAGAGCTTATGTGGTAAGGGAGATGTAGTTCTGGCGCGAAATTTTGACTCGGTTGAATTGGGAGACGACTGACCACTGGTCTTTAGATCAAAGGTCATCCGCGCGAAGTAGCTGGTGTGGGAATTGTTTGGGAAGGTGGGGGAGGGGGGTCAAAAGACATCATTTTAACAAACCGGACACTCCTCCCCCGCACAAGTCTTCATCAAGGGCCTTCTATCGAGAGGAACTTGATGACTGATGGACGGGGTGCAGAGGATGGAACGAATAGTCTGTTGATGGACTTTGGACATAGGCGTAGTCTTTGGACTCGTTCGTGGTGGGTCAAGGAAGGACTTAGGTGAAAGAAAGGAAACAATAGTAGAACGAGAGGCACGCGATGTGGGAAGCAAGTTATACGACGCGCATAAGAACTGACGCGAGTAGATTATGTGTGGACATTGGTAAAGATGTTGTACGATTAAGAGATCTTGGTAAGAAGTAAGAGAAAGGGAAGTAGTTAGTGTATGTGAAAGTGAAATCAGTGAACCAATGAAGTGAAATAATTTGTCTAATTAGTCTGGGAGTTTGGTGTTTTAGTACAAGAGCAGAAGACAAGTGTTCACTACTACGGTGGATTAAGGGGGGTGCTGATTGGGTTACGCCAGGGGCCCCCAAAGGTTTAAGGGCCCCAATCTTATTATATTGTATAATAAATGTACCAATAAAACTACTAATTTCATGTTAGTATTTATAAACCGTAAAGCGGTAATCCGAAAGCACACATCTGACGGAATTCGTGATAAATTAAATTATTTCTTTTGAAAAACGTGACGTCAAGCACAAAATTCCAATGCCAACCGAGTGCGATCCATTCAATTATTTTGTTTAATTATACGTTTTTACGTGCATTTTGAAAATGCTGAGAACGATGCGCGATCGGGCGACAATGAGATGAGAGCAAACGGAACTGAGAGGTCACGGTACCTGTCTTATTTATAGAGAGTGCGCATCTAACTGAATCGGCTTTCCGCGCGTTATGACCCCCCCCCCATTCTATCTCAGAAGCTAAATTTGAGAACTAAACTCGCAAATACGGAAAATCGGGTAATTCGCGAAAAAAAAACCCTCGCGAATCCGGAAAGAGCAAAATTTAAAAACTCGCGAATCCGGAAAATAAAAATATTTAGCTTCAGGAATCTGGTATTCTGGGAAAAAACCGGAAGGGTGGCACCCCTAAATTAAGGTGCCTGGACCGAGCGGCAGGTGGAATTGTAGCCAGGGGCCCTGTAAAATCTTGATCCACCCCTGGTGTATTAATGTCACACGAGTACCAAGATTTTTCCTACAACAGTTAGTGGCGACATTCTCTACATCATAATAACATGTTACACAAACTTGTTCGAATTTCCTGTCGTTTATTCATCTTTTTACACAAACATCTTTATATTAACTGGTCGCGCCTGACTGTTAGTTTGATTGCAACAAAAAACTTTGAATCAATTTTAAAAAAAACAATTTCCCTTTAAGCTAGCGTGCAACAATTTAGCAAGGAAGACAAGTTCCCACGATCAAAATGATATATCAACATTTCAGATCAAACGAGTGCACTGTAAATAAATTAATGAGTTTTTAGATTGTCTCTATATTTCTCTAAATTGCAAGTAATTTTTTGTGCAAGACTTTCGCGGTTCTTATTATATTGAACATGTTTTTATAACCCTTTCCCAAGATCAAAGCGGGGTAAAATTATTTAACGGGCAGACTGTTGTATTTTTTTCCTACCCTTTATAGATCTATATGAGACATAAAAAAATCGGATTTTTAGATTGTCGTGCGATGCGTATTATAATGAACATACTTTTAGTTATGTCTCGTATATAAAGGATTTAGTCAAAAAGCTTTTTTGATTTTTGACTGTTTAAAAAAAATATATTAGATAATGAAAAAACGTGATTGTGAATAGGTCAGACGGTTTAGCATATTATCTATTAGCTAATATAAGCTTTAAGTACATAAAGTTCGATATGATAATAAAAAAAGATTTTAAAAAATTTAATTCAACTATTAATTTTTAGACGGTAGCTGCACCAATAACTCATCACAATATAATGACTACTCAGTAACTAGATGCCCCTCAGAGGAAGGACGGTACTGGGTACCAGTGATCCTGGGAGCCTATGTAGTTGTTGTTAACATAATGCTTATCAACGTTCTCATCGCTAAATTTAAGTATGTTAGATAAATAAACTTTTGTCTATAGTATATGCGATCATTTTGTTATTTTATAGGAAATTTCTTCATAACTTGACAATTCAAATTATATAAATATAGATAGAATTAACTATTCAGAAATAAATTCCTTAAGTGTATCAGCAAATAAGATTCATTTTTATACATTTGAAATGTAACATTTGTTTCCAAAATAATGTTAAACATTTAAAGTACAAATATTTAAAAAATGTATTATTTACTTAAATGTTAAAACTAATTTTTCCAGCTCTATTATTACCTACATTGAAATCAAAGCACAGAAAATTTGGCACTATCAGAATTTCCAAATTGCACTGGAGTACCGACAAACGGAAGACTTTTTGTTATCCAAAATTTGTGAGTACTAATCCAAATGTACGTTTTCTGCAAATCTCGACTACTGTCGTGCCCATGTCGTAACTATTAATATTTAGAGGTATTAATCATTTTCTGAAGCTTATCAGAAATACACAAATTCTACGCTCACAATCTGTAATTGAAATTTACTGTAATGATTATCGAATAGAATAAAATTTAACAGGAATAAGATGTTTACAGTATAAATCAATGCACCAATGACCGTTGGAAATTTGGTATCATGAATTTTCTAAAAATTTAAATATATTTGAGTCAATATATGTAGCCGAGTGGTGGCTATATTGTTAGTTTGAATAAAAGAAATAACATAAGGCATTTAAGTCGAGAACTATAGTTGTACATACTTTTTTATTTGACTTCTTTCTAAGGCAGCATGAAACACAGTTATCAATACTCTACTAACTCCCAAACGCTACTCCCTAAACACACTGGCTTTACCACAACTTCACATCGGCCGTCATCGCACACACTAGAGCGCATCTCTTTAAGTTCAAAATCTTATCGGCCCCCTACCCCCGTCACGGGTCACTTCCCATTGGCTGTACGCTGCCCCATGTTCTTTTTAAAATGCTACTTCAAAAAGTTCAGTACCTTCCGAGTTAGAACAAAATATGATTTTTGAAACTAATCAAGCAATAGAGCCAACTGCTCAGTGGCGTAGCTAGGGGGGAGCGGTGGGGGCGGTCCGCCCCGGGCGGCACTCACTCAAAGGGCGGCACTTAAGGGCAATATAAAAAAAATGGGCATTTCCGAAAACCGCCCCTTTTCTTTTGAAGAGGGAAAACCACGGTGAAACAAAATGAATCTTAATTTTGGGTTTTAATTAACGGATACGTGCAAAATTTAATTCTTTTCATAATGGTTGTTGTAACTAAAGCAAAACCGTTAAATAATTTAAAATCACTCAAAGTAGGTAACGATATGTTTGGAAAATTTAGCGGTATACGTCACAGATGGCGCTATTATAAGAAAACTGCACATAAAACAACACATTACCGCTGGTACGAAAACATTTGGCGAAAGGTCATTCTCCTTTTGTGCAGCCAAACAATGGAATTCTCTTCCATTACACATCCGTAGCATTTCAAATGCTAAGTCATTTAAGACTGCACTTAAGACACATCTTTTTAAAATTTATTTTCAAAAATAATAAAACCACATTTCTGTAATTGATTAGCGTAGCTGATGTATTGAGTATACCGTATTGTTATTTATGTAGTTAATATGCTATGAGTGTTTCTTTTTATTTATATATGTATTTTTGTTTCCATGTAAAGCGCTGTGAGCCTGGCTCCTTGCTGGGATACAGCGCTATATAAATCATCATTTTATTATTATTATTATTAATGTTAATATCACCAAGACAGTTTTTGCGTGTGAATTTCGACATTCGCAGAATGATGCGCTAACAAGTACCTTCATGACATGGTGGTTCGAATATTGTTTAATTTGCAATTATTAAATTATATTACTGTTTCAGGTTTCATAAAATTATTGTAAGGTAACTTATTAAAAATTAAATTTATTTTGTTTTTATTGCATTTTTATTGCATCTTAACACAGTCACAGTGCATACATTTCTTATTGACATCGTTTCCTTTTCACAAATTATTATAAGTATATATATATATNAATTATTCAATATAACACATTACGTCACAGTCACAGTGAAACTAAATCAATCAATCAAATTCCTTACTATTATAATTACAATCAAGTTCTATAGCTAAAAATAAAAACAATGAATATGAATCCTCACAACATGGTTAAACAAAGTCATGAACACCTAAAAAAGATTTACAAAAAGGCAACCCTAGATAATAGTATTAAATGATAGATAAGGGACTAGAAAACTATGGACAGTATGGAGTTGGAGAAAATTTTTTTTATTGCTTTGGTCAACACTAATAATAGTCAAAGAACAAGTAAAGCTATTTACTGAGCTATTACAATAAATAAATAAAATAAAATAATTGATTTATGGGTTGAAAAACTTTTGATTTTATCACGATTCTAAAGCCAGACTTATAACTGACCTTACCATTTAGAGCCTCTGTTATTCTTAGAAGTGTCCCGTGTCCATGATAACAATGTTGACATCAATAGAAGATATATTTTTCCGGAAATAATTTTTTATTCAACAATTAGTTATCTTCGTACAATAAATATAATTTTAAAAAATAATATTCCTGTCTGACAATGAAAAATTTAATCAACAAATATCAAGGAAATATCGTAGTAATTAAAACCATAAAACTAAACAATAATAAAATGAACATATGGATATCAAGTATTTAAGTCTAAAACCCTACATTGATATCGTGAAGTGCTGGCTGAGTGGTCAAGATGCTGGGACTATGAACGTAAGACGTTGTCAGTGGTTCAAAACAGGGTACTGACCTTTCAAAGGTTTATATTTATGTTAATGATGATGTCTATCTTAGGATTAGGAAACAATACATAGGAAACTAGATATCTAGATTAAAAGAAATGATCTTAGACAGGGGGAACAAGATAGTTAGCAGCCGGTATTAATTGTAGCATTAGGGGTTTGCAGCCGCATTAATGATAATGATTGGAGGGATTAATGGTAGAAGTGAGCAGCCGGGATTAAGTAGTAGGGAGAGTTTGCAGCTGGGAATGAGAGTAGGAGGGGGGAGTTTGCAGCCGGGAGTTATGGTAGAAGAAGGACCATGCAGCCGGGAGTAATGGTAGGAGGGAGAGTTTGCAGCTAGGAGTAATGGTAGGGGGGGGG